>JAHBCN010000929.1:0-87500 GCA_019359885.1 Listronotus oregonensis
CAATCCAGCATATAACGGGGGTTCCAAGCATTTGCAGCATCAAAAAGGAAAGACACGACAGCAGCCAAGATACTCCATCACAATTGGCAGAGAAGAAAAAGCTTTTACAGAATGAAAAATTCCTTACTATAATATCCCCGGAACCTATTCTGAAAACATTGAATTTAAATTGTACGGGGAAAAAAACTGTACTTGGGGAAAATTTTTCCCCAAAAAACCAAATATTGTATTGGTGGATAAAGGGGGGAAAAAACAACACTGATCTATGTCGCTATCCCAAAACAACAACCTAGGGAGAAAAAAAAAAAAGATTCCAAATAAAAACCAGAAACAAAAAAAAAAGACGGGGGAATGAATAACCCCCAAACGATCCCCATAATTTTATAACCCCGGGCATTATACCAAAAACTCTTTTACAAAACATAAGGGACTAGGCCACGGTGAACATCTGTATAAGGTATGCAAAAGCGTGCTACTTGGACCGCTCGGACTTTGGAAATTTTGGGGAATACAGCAGAACCTAAGAGAACCTAGAGCCCGAAAACGGGGAAAGGGTTCCCCAGAGCTCAACCTTTTGATATCTGGGATGAGTGAATTTCCCCCTTTAGAATAAAGCCGTGGGCGAAATCATAATAATAAAATTGAAGTAAAAAAACTATAAAAAAAATATCATATTAATACATTGTTATTAATAAAATTAATTAATAAAAAATTTAAAAAAGAATAAAAGGAATGTTTGGTAAATATTTATGAAATAATAACAAACCTAGAAATTTTATATTATTTAGTATAAAATCTTCTTTTTTCATAAGGTACTTTTTTTTTAAATTTATCACGTACTTATATCAATATTTGCGGAAATTTCCCCTTTCCAAAAGGGAACCGGAATTTTCTAAACGTTCTTGGGATTGTGGATCTTAATTTTGATTTTCCTCTCTTTTTTTAAAAAAATCTTTCCCGGGAATTTTTTAAACGAACCTTATCAAATAATAATTTTCATATTTTAAATACATAATTTTTTCAGACAGTGGGGTGCCAGGCACCCGGCACCCACTTCGCACGCCTATGTATATATAGGGGTTGCCCTTTTTTAAGTCCCCATAACTTTTATTTAATAATGCGATTTTTTAAATTTGGTGTTTATTGTATGTTAAAAAAATGAAGTATTTGGCATAGTGAACACTTTTATTTCCATTGGCGTGGGTCTTGGGGAAAAAAAAACATTTTTTTGGAAAAATTTTTGGGAGCTTAATTCTTTTTTTTAAAATCTTAAGAGCTGGTTTTAGCAAAAAAAATATTTATTTTGTCACTTTTTTAATTTCCGTATTTAAAACTTTTTTTTAAAAATTGAAATAATTTTTTTTCAGGTTTCTGTATTTTCTACATAACCCTAAAACATTTTTTAAAATTCCTTAATTTGGGGAAAATAAATTATTCAAAAACCAAACAATTTTTTTTCTTGTAGTTTTCTGTCGGAAATTCCCCCCCCCAACGTTAAAAAAGTAATGTAAGTTTAGAATTTTGAAAATTTTTTTTTTAGAAGGTATTGTTCAAATACAAAATCTAACATAAGGTATTTGAATTTTGATATAATATTTTAAAAAAGGGGTTTAATTTAAAAAAAAAATTTGAAAAAAATCGTGTTGATTTTTTGAAAATATAAATAAAGGGTTTTGGGGATGTGCTTTTAAATCTAACAAAAAAATTATTTAAAATAAGCCCTTATATACTTTTAAAAATAATTTTTTTTACCCCCAAAGCCCCCAATGGAAAAAAAAAATTTCTCTATCCAAATACTTATTTTTTAACATACAATAACAAAAATTTAAAAAAAAACCCCTTATTTTAAATTTTTAATAATATTATTATTTATAAAAAAAATATATATATATATATATATATATATATATATATATATATATATATAATATATATATATATATATATATATATATATATATATATAAATTTTTTTCAAAATTTAATTGAAAAAAATTTTTAAAAAATTAAAAAAAAAAAAAAAAGAGTTTCTTTTAAAAGTTTAATTTTCCTTGGGGGGCATCAAAAAAAACCCTTTCCCTTTTTTAAAATTTTAAAAAAAAAATGGAGTTTTTTTTGCGAAATTTGGAATCTGTTTAAAAAAATTTTAACAAATTACGAAAAAAAAAAAAGAGGTTTTCTTTTAAAATTTATTTTTTGGGGGAACAAAAAAAATTTTTTTCCAAATTTCAAAACAAATTTTTTCCCAAAAATTTTTCCCAAAAAAAAAGCAGATATTTTTTAAATTTGGGGGTCTAAAATAATTTTAAAAATTAAAAAAAAAAAAAGAGGTTTACTTTTTTAAATTTTTTTTTTGGGGCTCAAAAAAAAAAATTTTCCCAATTTCCAATTTTTTTTCCAAATATTTTATTCCTTAATTTAAAAAAAAAGGGGTTTTTTTTTTTTAAAAAAAAAAAAAAATTTTTTTTTTTGGGGGGAAAAAAACCCCTTTTTTTTTCAAAAAAAATTTAAAAAAAAATTTTTTTAAAAAGAAAAAAAAAAAAAAAACATACAAATAGAGGATTTACTTTTGAAAGTCCAATTTTTCCCTGGGGGGGGGCTTCCAAAAAAAACTTTTTTTCGCAAATTTTAAAACGATTTTTTATCAAAGTGTTCCCTTGAAGCCAATAGCATTTGGTATAAATTTGGTATAAGCCACCCATCTCACTTTTAAGATAAAAAAATTGAAAATCCTAGAGACGCCAATGAACATAAACCATTTGTTAAAACTATTCCCTAAATCTTGTATCCTGCCTCCAACGTCGTTCAGCCTATAAATTATGAAAGGAAAGAAGAATAAACTATTCCATGAACTTAAATCATCCAGTAAAATAAATTCGATGTATCATCATTTAAGCAAACTCATATTTAAAAAACGATCAAACGTCATAGAATGGTCCTAAAATTCCTCAATTACCCCCTTCCTAGCTCTGCTTTTTAGAGTAGAGATACTAGCCTAGCGGATTATCAAAACTATCAGTGCGTTATCAGATCAACAACGAGTGGTCAGTTGCGGCATATCCCTCGCAGAAGTAAAATAGAGCAAAAGAGCAGGATCTCGCGCGCTATCGCAGAATTCAGTGGATCAGTTTCGCCAGAACATTAAACGAGATAAAGCACTTGCATCCCGAAGTGTCCTGCTCTTTCACGTGTCGTGATATAGCTAGAGTGTGAATTAATTGTGCCGACAAGAGAAGTTTTTTCGCGGAACCCGTAAGTTATTGTATACCTATAGTTAATTAGGTTCCTAGGAACCTAAATCTTTACAAAGTATTTTTTGAAAGAACCACATTCAGTAAAAAAACGCCTCTTTGCTGAAAGTTTCGAACATACTTAAAAATAAATATTTTTTTTAAAGCGTACAGTTATGGAAATTAACTTTTTAAAGTTTTTTAAATCTTGCAAGCCTAAAAGATTCCGGGTTTTATTTTGCGACTGTTAAGTTTATATTTAAATGTCAAGTTTTTATATATTATAGTTTTTTATACAATATAAAAATGAAAGCTACTGTGGGTCCCGTTTAAGTAACATCTAGTTTTATGTATAATGTTTAAATTATAGAGTAAGTTAATAAAATTTACTTGCAAAAAAGATTAGAAAAGTATTTTTTAAACATGGCACAACTTCTTAAGTGTTTTTTTGACATTCGATTTGCTCTTCACACGAGTACATGGTATATGGTTTTTTAAAATTATTATTTAAATATTATTATATAAAAAAAGTAGTTCCTTTGCAGAAGTTACCTTCAAAATTATTGTTGTAAAATTTACTGTTAAAAAATCATTGTTTCATAAGTGCTTTATTCAAAAGATTGAACTTGTTTTTTTTTTTAAAACGATCTGATTTTTTTATTATGGATAATAAGAGCTTTTAGGATATCAAAACCAATGATATATTACACTTATTTAATGTTTTCCTACCAAAAATCTATAATTTGTCTTTCATTAACACAAGATTTCTTATGGAAATTACCATTAATATGAATTTTTTAAATAAGTGCGATACACCATTGATTTTGGGATCTTAAAAGCTCTTAAAATCCATAATAAAAATCCAGGGCCATATTTAAAAAAAACAAAGTTAATGATGGCAGCTCAAAGACAAAACGTCGGTGTATAAATCTAATTACACTATCTTGTAGAACAGAAAAGTAGCAATCAGAATGTTAAACTTATTTTGTTACATCTATTCAAATAGAATCATAAAGAAATAAAGGTGAAATCGCGAATAATCGGGTTGTTTCAAAAGTTTTCGAAAGTATTCGAAATCTTTTAACTTCTAAGGTGGCATTTTATTCAGCAACAAATTGCGCAACTTTGTCTTTATTTAACCAACCTCGTATCTCGAATTTGGGACACCCTGTACATAAAAAAATGATTTCATAATTTTGGCTTGATTTTTTGAAGCGATTATTTTTTTTTAAATTACTTTTTAATTCGTAATTTTTATTTTTAAGTATAAACTGAAATATTTTTTTAAGTAGTAACAGTTTTTTTGTAAATATTTAAAGACTTTGTTAATGATTTTCTTACTTGCACCAGAATTTGACCAAGGTTTTAAGATATTTTCCCTTTGACACCACACCCATAGCTGGTATCAATAAGCCAGACCGTTACACCTCCACGTATTAGTCCATTACACAGAAAATAGTAAAACCGATTGTGATAAAATCTGAGTCAAAAAAAAAAGAATGGTGACAATCTGATTACTAGTTTTAGAGAAATACGTGGACAAATATACATACAAACATACTAACATACATACACCTATAAAATTTTGTATATTTCTTTGAAAGCCCTAACACAATGGCGTACCCAGAAAAAAGTTATTAGGAAGGGCAAGCCCTGCCCGCCGCAGGCGCTACCGGAGGGTAGTCCGGTGAATTCGGAAAATTTTGGGGGTTCCCCGCCCAACTTTTACCAAAAGTCGTTAAAAGAACAAGGATTTGGCGCTCATTCTTCTTAAATCACAAATGGGGGGGGCTCTCCCGCTCACTACGACCCTGGCCTTAAAAAAAATCTTTCTCAAGTCTTTTAGGGGGATAAATACCATCTTGCCCCCACCCCCTGGGTATGCCATTGCCCTAACAGATTATTATATGTGAATATATTCACATATGTCATACGTATCGAATTGAAAACCTCCTTTTTTAAATTCGGTTAAAAAGAACGAGTTAGATTAACAGCGACAAACAATATCCTCGCGAAAAACTGCTTTTTAGTTGTTTATTTGACATTCTGTTGAAATATCCATTGTTATCGAAATACATGGGTTTACAGTGAAATTTTTAATTTGTATGTTTGACTGTAATTGAAGTACGTTAAAAATTGCATATAAATAATAATTAGTTTCTTATGTTTCCGCTGTCCGCTGAAAGGCACTTCACCTTTAATTGGGGTTTTATTTTTGAAATGACTATATTTTCGTGGGAATATTGAAAAAAATTAAGATGGCATTGTGTAGGACACTTAAAACAAAAATGTACCCTTTATTTGAGTCAACAACTCACTTTCTTTAGCAAATATTCGGTATCAAAGTTATAGATCCTTGCAATACTCGTCAGTGGGGTGATGACCCATATGCCCTCATAGAATGTACCTACATTTCAAAATTGTGTTAAAAAAATAACTATCTTTGCTTAATATAGAACCATCCCTTCAAGCATTCTAACGCATTTCCAAATATATTTCGTAATATTTATTGTCGCAAAAAAGGCTACCAATATTCTTCCTGAGCGGCCAAGTTCTGTAGAATTAATAATTATTTAACCATGTAGGCGTTCCCTTTAAGGGGGAGGGGAGGAAACGTTAATTCGTGCAAAAAAAGGCACATTTTTGCGAATTTTTTTGGAAGACACAGTAAAAATGTATTTATTAAAACTAATGCTACAGTAAAGTACAACATTCAAAGAATTTTAAGTAAAATTTTCACGAAGGAATATTAAAAAATACGGCAATGGCAGCAATTATTTGGAAGCGTCTCGAAAAAAAGGTGAATTGCGGTGCCCCTCATAACTAGGTGCTGAATCATCTTAAATCAAAAAACTAAAGTTGTTTCGTTAATAATCTCTTTCCAGGTAACGCGGAAGGGTTTTCGAAATTTCAATTTTTCACTTTTTGGGAACACTTTAAAGTGAAAAACGTGATTTTTGCGACAAAAATCGGCTAATTACTTACTGTAAAATAAAAAATATTAACAAATTTGACAAAAACTTCCCCGCTTTATCTCGTAAATAATGTACAGAAATAGTGTTCAAAATTTTTAAAGGATCGGTGCACTAGTTTTAAAGTTATGAGGGGCACCGGTATGGTACGCCTGTATCTTCCGATTTCTTTCAAATTTTTACACAATATTCTTAAAAGGTTCCCCATTCAGAAAACATACATTTTTTGTTGTTGTAACCATAGTTACTGACGTTTTGAACCAATGCAATACAATTTTTGTCGATGTTTTTTTTTCAAACGAAAATCAACAAATAAAAATGGCACTGTTCCACTGATTGAAAACAGAAGTGTTTTAACATCCGGATTAGCTCCACCTAATTCACTCCGCTTTCATCAGAGATGTAGATTATATTGGACTTAGCCCCAGTGGCCTCTGTCGATCAGGCTTTGAATATGTGTGGTTGGCGTGTTGTGACGTGTATACCGTTTTTGCGGGAAAAAGGCTTCCTTTTCTTGCCTACTAACGAGCTGTGCGGGTCCTATAACTTGTTCATTGGCATTTTCACGGCTTCTGCTTCGAGGGGTTGGCCAATATTGCTCCTCCCCTGGTGGCTCCAAACGGAGTAAGTGCCACTTCCATGCATTCCTTCATAGTCCAAGCGGGTAGGTTCCGAGCTTCCCAGTGTGTTCAATCATTAATCCCTAGAATAGCTGAGCTGTGGAACGCTGTCCTGTAGAGATCATTCCTTTCCCTCAAAATCTTTAAACATTTAAATGTTGTGTTGATAAATTGTTCCTTATTTTATTAAGACACCTATGATGGTAAAGTTAGTACTCAGGCTACATGCCTTTGTGGGTTCTGTGCCAATATAAAAAAAAATTGCTCTTCATTTTTTTTTCCATTCCACAATAAACTTTAGGTTCCGTCTAAATGACATTACTAGACAGAAGAGGAGGTAGGTAAGGGTAGTACAGAGATAGTAGTTATCCACATAAAGACTGTTGTAGTACTATCTAAAAAGTGCCATTAATTGCATGTGGTACTTGAAAATCGCTGACAGAACTGGAAAAAAAAGAGATTAAACATTTTTAAATTCGGTACAAAACTTTGTAGGCTGGTCCGAGGAATAAAAAACTCTGTATTAATATGACTTTTCGTTAATTACGTTAATATAACCTGTTTAATTATTGCTGGAATATATTTATATAGTAACAGAAAGTACTCACTCATTTTTGGATCCAAAAGGATAGCTAATATTAATTCTTCAGAACGGAATATATAATCATTAAGGCCACTGGTGCGCGTCTAGGCATAGGCAAGCACTTTTATATACTATATATATATATTATATATATATATATATATATATATATATATATATATATATATATATATATATATATATATATATGAAATACATATCTTAAGGGGGATAGCCACTGGTATTTTTTTTAATTTGTTAAGTGCATCATTGATTATATTATTTAAAAAAAAATAAATATTACATAGTTATAAATAAACGTAAATTAAAAAAAAAACCTTCACAACAACACTGATTTCTCGAAAACGGGTTTTCTGAAAAAAAAAATTAGAGCTTATTATAATCTGTATGAATGTAGTTATTTTTGCACGTAGACGATTTTAAAATTTTTGATTTTTACTGGTTTTTAAGATTGCTTGAACCCAAAAAAAATAGGCAAAAAAATGAAAAAATATTCAATTAGTCGCCATTTTGTGAAGAACCAAAATAAAAAAAATGGCTTTGTACAACGATAAGTATATTCATACAGATTATAATAAATTTTGACATTCCTTTTTCAGATAACCCGTTCGTTTTTAAGAAATCAGTGTCGTTGCGGAGAAAGATTTTTTTACTTTACGGTATCGTTTATAACTATGTCACTATTTAATATTTTTTTTATTAAAATTTGTAAAAACAATATTTAATATGCACCTAATAAATAAAAAAAAATTAAATTACTAATTTTTATTCTGTAAAAAAAACCGCTTGGCTATGTCTAAACAACTGTAAGATTCTGTTTAAAAATTTAAATATAATTAAATTTATATATATATATATATATATATATATATATATATATATATATATATATATATATATATATATATATATATATATAAAAAAAACATATATGATTTTTAAATCCATTGCAGTTAAAATTCCTAATTGTTGCTTTGTGGCCTTTAAAATACAAATTCATGTAACTGGAAAATACATTTATCGTTTAACAAAATACGGAAACAATATTCAGCATTTTAATTCCATCAAGAGTCAAAGCCTTTTTTTGAATTGTTAACGTATGAATACACTTTTCCAGAGGCAATTTATTTAACATACCTTTTTATATACTTCACACAGTGTTTAAGAAAAATTAAAAATTAAATTTGTGGGGAATAATAAATAAAGGAGTAAATTTAAAGTTAAATATATTAGGATTTAGGTATACAATTTCCGTGTTTCTATGATAAACAGTATCAGGATATATATATATATATATATATATATATATATATATATATATATATATATATATATATATATATAATAATATATGTATTAAGCATATATGTATTAAACATTATAATTTTTATTTTTTATTTCTGAGAGTAATTTACAAGTTTTTAAATAAGTTAATCCGTATTTTTTGCCGTTTTCTGACCTTTAAAAGCTTTGCAAGCTCTCTTAGGGGGGCTATTGCCTTCTCTAACCTTACCTAAGCCAGTGGGTGTAAATATTTAACTCTTTTTTTTTGCTTGTACACAAAATCTTAAGATTGGTGAGAATAAATATTTGATTCTAGAAAATTATATAATAACCTTTTTTTTATTCTTTATACGGCAGGGTTATCGGGAGAACCGAACATATAGCCTTATATCTACAGGTTTTGTAGGCAGGTGTAAAAACAAAAAAGAGAGTACTACACACTCAGAAGGGTACTACACGCACGCCTAGCCGGCAGACTTTTATTGTGTTTGTAGTACCTGATGCGCAAAAACTCTATTTCTCTTTGCTTTCTAAACTAACTTGTTTAACATACACGTAAAATTTTTTATTGGATTTTGGTACCTACTAAAAGCTTTTTTATTCATATTTAAACTAACAAAAAACCATTCATAAATCTCCAGTACCAAAAAAACTTATAAAATATCCTAAGTTAATAATCCGTCCAGGTCCCATAAAACCTTTCTTTGGCCGGGCTTTTCTGAGAATGTTCAAAACCCATTCTTTATATTGAGATGAGTTAATTGAAAAATTACCTTAATTTAGGCATTTTTCTAAAACAAAGCAATTTTTCGCAACAAATTATTTTGTTAAAAGGTTATCAATACGAGAAGATTTGTGTTTATAAATTTTTAGTATTTAAAACAAATCAGTGATACTTACTTTAACCTGGAGAAAAATTTTTGAACGTACTTCCAGTGGTATTGAAAGTTTAGACTGGTTTTTTCTTGGTTTAAATATGAATAAATACACTTTTACAGAGACCTAGTAAAAAGTTTTGTTATTGGGATACGCAAAAAATTATTAATTTCCTCAGTTAATGGTGGAAAAAATATTTTAAAAAAGTTTGTGTTTATTTATCGCTGTTTTAGGCTTGATAAAAAGTACTGATTTACCCCATTTGTAACGGGTGTAAAAATGTAAAGCCGCGTTTACACCAAAGTCTTCCACTAAGTTTTCCACAGGTAGCGGCAATTTGTTGCTTTTTCTACAAAATACAGCAACTTTTTTTGTCTTCCACTTTTGAAGAGACAAATCTTCCACTAAATTTTGGTTTCCCGCGTGTTTACACCAAAGTTGACAACTAAAAGTTGATAAAAGGTTGTTTGTAAAAAACTAAAAGTTGTCAACTTAAAGTTGCTCTTCTTAAATTGGAGGAACAAGTGGAAAACTTATTGACAAAGAATTGGCGTGAAAGGTTTAGGCAGTAGTTCTCTACTAGTTTTCTACAAGTTGCTTGCGCAAAGCGAGCACCAACAAGTCTTCCACTTTTAGTTGTCAACTTTCTTTGATCTTTACACTCTGCTGGAAACCAAAATTTAGTCGAAGATTTGTCTCTCCACAAGTGGAAGACAAAAAAAGTTGCTGAATTTTGTAGAAAAAGCAACAAATTGCCGCAACTTGTGGAAAACTTAGTGGAAGACTTATACGAGGCTTAAAGATCAAAGAAAGTTGACAACTAAAAATGAAAGAAAGTGTAGAAAACTAGTGGAGAACTGAAGTACTATTGCCTAAACCTTTCGCGTCAATTCTTTGGCAACAAGTTTTCCACTTGTTTTTCTAAATTTAAGAAGGGCAGCTTTTTGTTGACAACTTTTAGTTTTCTACAAACAATATTTTGTCAACTTTGGTGTAAACGCGCCTTAAGAGTTATAAAGCTGTATTACACGGGCGGACAAACACGGCAAAATTACACGGATTTTACGAGACCCCAAAAAACCTAAATATATATGCTTTGGTAAATTTTGTATGTTGCGTATAACCCATTTATAATTTTTATTAATATTTAATTCTAGACGCCTACAATTACAGTACAATCATCAATAAAAAACGTAATAATTCATTACTATAACAACAATTTACTAATGATAAACGTCTGATTTGAGGCTCTATAAAAGGGACCATTGCTAAATGGCTAAAGCAAATAGACTTTTTAACGGATATAACCAGTTATATAATATTAATGCCCTAGATAATGTGTATATATTACATCCCACATTGAGCTTTACACCAAATTATTGTTCGGTCGTCATATATTGACTTTTCAATTTTTTTCGTGCGAATTTCTTTTCCATCTTAATTATTTAATAAAACAAAAATACCTTGTTTAAAGGAAACAACAGTAATTTTGTTTCTTTTTATATTTTTATTATTATTTTTTATTAATGCATAATGAACAAATAACATAATAGATACCATCGTTAAGTTTATGTTCTCAAATTGTATTTAAACTTTTTGTTACAAGTTACTATTGTTGTAGATGGAAATATTTCCAGTGGAAATGTAAATATTGAAAATTTCTGAACATGTCTCGGAAATATTGGAATTATTGCAAATTTTGGAAATATCGAAAAAAATAAGAATGTTTAAACCATCAAAACAAAGATTTCTATATATTTCTTATACTTTTGTGCAGTACAAATTTTAGGGAACAGGTTACTGGCTAAAAAAATTGTTACCTCAGTAGCAACTGTAATTTATATTGTTGATTAATTATTAGTTTGCTTTTAACTTTGTTTTATTTGCGCAATGGTCTTACCAAATACCATTCGTACTTAGATTTTAAGCCAGATATTTTCTGTCTGTTTCTAAATATTTCGGAATTTCAACCCGTTTCTCAAAAACACTTAAATTACGCTCCCACGAATAACATCAACAAATCTGATCATTTATGTATGGTATTACCAAGGAAGTTTAAAGGTGTATGGAAAAGCCCAATGCTATGGCCCATTCGATCAAAAAATGTCCAGCCCAGTATGAAAATAACTGTCAGAGTTGGCCCCGTCGATTCTGCGCAATAACAAAATTCCACGAAATAATTTAATGTGTTGCCTACTTACACACTTATAAATCAGTGTGAAGTTAGCCAACACATTATAATTTTATGAGAACCGGAGTAAGGGTAACATACCCGTCTTTTTAACTTTAGGTAAGTATTTTTTATACTTAAATTAGGTGCTTCTTATAAGACGTAACGTTAGGTAACCGAATAAATAATAATATATTAATTATGAATAATAGAAAATGAAAATTTCATAGGAAATATTAGTGAGAAAAGTAAGGCAATCTTAACTATCTTTTAGATGATTTCCACGATGTTTGTGTATTTCTGTGGATTATTAAAAAGAAATAAGGTTTACATTTAGGAACTTTTATTTCATTTAATAATTTAGTACACTCTTTTAAAGGATCAAAATTATTGATTACTGGGCAGACCAGGCAAATTTTAATATATACAGGTCCCTCTAATTGAATGAATGGAAGTACAATTTTGGTACGGTTTTTTGGGGCGCTGATTACAAATCTAAAAAATTGAATGTTTCGTTTCGAGATATTCATCATCAAAATTGAAAATTAAACTAACCTTATTTACACTATTCCTCCTTCTTTTAGCACAAAATTCTATATTTTTACACTAAATTGGCACACAATATTTCACAAACACCTTTTAAAAACTTTTTTTCATGTTTATTTCACACCTTTTTTACACTTTTATTTTTTAAGCAAATATGGCTGCTGCCTTTGAACTTAAAAGTTCGCAATTTAATGGAAAAAGATGTAAAATAAATAAAAATACAAGGTTTTAAAAGGTGTTTATAAAATATCGTGTGCCACTTTAGTGTAAAAATCAAGAATTGCGTACAAAAAGAAGGGAGAATATAGTGAAAATGAGGTTAGTTTAATTTTCAACTTAGATGATGAAGATCTCGGAAACGAAACGTTGCCGAAAAGATATTTTTTCAGATTTGTAATCAGCGCCCCTAAAAACCCCTGTATACCAAATTTGATCAAAATCGGAGAGGAGGCAACTTTCGAGACAATACCATTTGTTTAAAAATAAATTAGATTTTTGGTTTCTTAATCTTGCATTATCAACTTTTTAAGCTCGACATACTGTACACACATAATATTTAACGGATATTGTTACAATGGATACTCAGGTACCAAAGGTTACTAAACATTTTTAACCACTGTTATTCTGTCTCATGAATGTTTGTTATTAGTGAAAAGTATATGCCTAAAAAGCAGTTATAAAAATTTTCACTTTTTAATGTACAACCACAATCTTAGGATTAGATAGATTAAACTCATTTACACTATCTTGCCCTTCTTTTATCACAAAATTGGTGATAAGTACATAATACTATCATACAATGTTTGAAATTTATTTTAAATAATCGTGTTTTTATTTATTTACAAAGATTTTTGGTAAAAATACAAAACTTCCAAAAATATCGACCATTTAAATAGAAGGCAGTAAAGTGGCGCCATCTATTCTTTCCATATTATATCAGATGATATAAAATCTAATATTACACAATAATTTGAAATATTCTATAGTAGTATCCTTTAATAACCAACAATTTTGTGCAAAAAAAAAAAAAACAGTGAATGTTGGAATTTGACATTTGATGATGTCAATTTTATAGATAGTAACAAAGAATTATGGAAATCCGGCCCTGACCTACTATTCATTGCGCAAATTCCGCGGGGCCAACCCCCCTATTCCCGCTGCCTGCACGCCTGGACAATTTTGTTCTACAGTATTGGGCTTCCATACACCTTTAAACTTCCTTGGGTATTACCTATGATAAACGTTCATTAAAAGTTTAGTTTTTTGAATTTTATAGTTTTTATTTCTATATTTCCAATATTTCTATATATTTCAGTTTCCTCATATATTTCCAAAAATATTTCCAAAAATATATTTCCGGAAATTTTCCATCACTACAAGCAACCAATCATTTACTTATGTTAAAAAAACAAATAAAAAATAAAACAAAACAAAAAAAATAAATAAAACAAATCAAAATAAGTGACAGAATAAAATAATTTATAGATTGTCGTTATTGTTTTTTTTTAATATTGTCCACATAATTATCCTAAATACGATTTTAAAAAAATAGCGTCAAAATTGCAAGAATTAAAATGAGCTGCAATTTAAATTTCCTAAAATTTAAGTTTTATTGTACCTAATATATATGATTTTAATAAGATTTAATTTATAAAAATATATAAAAAATACTAAATCTTAAGCATTTATATTCCTGATTTCACGGTTAGTAATTGGATAAGTGACTGCCAGTGAACACCGTGTGCCATTGAGTGTGGTAGGTGCCGTGAAATACAATACCTGCATGTTTTGGTATTTGAATATTGTTAACGGAACTGGGGGATAAAATGGATCAAACCTCTAAAAACTCGGCACTAGTACTTGGCCTCTATCAAAGCCTTCGTGGGATGTCATAAAGATAAAAAATAGGGTGTTAAAAATATGGTTATGCTTACTATAGTTAAAAAAAAATTAAAAGAGGAAAAAAGTGTTTGTTGATAAAAAATAATAATAATTTCTGAATATGTGCGATAGAGGGATTTTACTGTTCAAACAGCTCTATTTTAAAATTATTTAAAACTATAATTTTGTTTTCTCGTCATATGAGTCTCTACTGCAAGATTTTTCTAGAGGAATTTGATAAATATTCAGTCAGGTCTGAATATGTTTGCTCTTATTTCCATGATTATAAAGACAAGTTGTTTTTAAACATTTCTCAAAAAAATCCTACTAGTAAGAAAAGTTACTTTACATTATTAAGTTGCTTAACAAGGCCTAAAATTAGACTTTGTGGCGTTGTAATCCTTGACTACAGTTCCAAGGAAACAAATTTGGATAGAGGATGTTTCTTCTGCAGATTGACTGTAAGTTTCGGTAAAAAATGTGAGCTGCTCTACAAGCGACAAAAATATAAAAACGATAGAAATTAATTAGGAATGGTGCATAATTATTATCCTAAATAAAAAGCTCTGCCTGAAACGGAAAAAAATAAGAAAAGGGATAATTTACACGAAGAGTTTCAGCGTATGTTCCCCTTACCATAATTTCATTATCATTCGTTATCATTCCACAAAAAGGTATGAAACTTGGTCCTTATTTTCCATAAGTGTTTTTGGTATGATATCACTATTACTCTAAAAATAAGGTTTAGTCGGCCATCTAGATTAACTGCGTTAGTATTTTTTATTTAAGAAAAGCATGTCATGTATTAAAAAAAAGAAGCATAACAGAGCAACTCAATTGTGTGAGATCAACAAAATTAGATTTTTTAAAGCAAGGTGCCTTTAAGATTGAAAGAATGAAAAATAACTGTAATAATGGCGATTAGATATATGTAAGGAACTTAGTGAAGAGTTCTTATTATATTTAAAAAAAAAACTATTTAATCCTGTAAAGGTAGGTTTAATTTAAATTTATGGCTCTCTCTGACATTATTTATACTTAAGCACAAATCGAATCTTTCAAATTAAGATACTTTACTCCTAAATTACAATTATAATTCTGAATTTAAATGCTTAATTATTATTTTAGTTCTGCAGTTTGGATATACTTTCAGAGACCAAACTGTCAAAATATTTTTTATTTCAATTATACACCAAATGCATGTCATCCATGGTCAGGTTGAAGTTTCTTAAAATTCGAAGTGGTTTTTTTTTAAATATATTTATATTTATAAATTCGTTAAAGTGGGTGCTTTTTTTCACTCCAATTTTAGCAACTTATATTTTTATGTTTGATGCAAACATTTAAAGGTCTAAAATTTTTCTGCCATAAGTTAATAACTTAAAACGAAAACAAAATATGTTAGTTTTAGGTATTTTATCTGTTGGTGTCATTATATAGTTAGAATGTACTTGAACAGTCAGTTAATATATTTATTTGAATAGCAGATATTACAAATTAAAATGGTAAAAACATTAAGGACGAGTATTTAAAACCGCAATACTAAGAGGGCCTTTTTTATAAGGTATTTAATATAAAACCAACGTTAAATTTGACATTAAAATCCAAATAAAAGACAATCAAGGAAGAATATTTTTTTATTAAAAAATAATATCTATAATATGTCGATACATATCATCCTATTTCCATAATATTACTTAAGTACATTTTTTTTTAATAAGCTGTGTTTACATTGGAAAATATTAGAAACTATTAAAAGCAATAAAAAATAATAAAATATAAAAAACCCTAAAAAATAATTAACATAAAAAATTATTATTGTTATTTTTCATCCTTGATGATTTTTTTTTAATATTGCTTGTTTTACATAGAAAAGTAAGTTTAAATCTCAATTTCGAGTCTAGGTGGCTTAAAATTAAGACCTATAAGTATAAAAATTTAATAAGATCTCGATTTTACCGACATCCTTTTCTTGCTTAAAATTTAAAGTAAAAACTACCAAAATATTTCCAATAGCTCCTTTTCATTTATATGGTAAATTTATCAATTTTAATATAAAGTAAAAACTAAGAAAAGAGTTTAACAAATAAATGACAGAACATGAGACCTATCAAATATTTCTTACTTATTAACTTATTAAGAATATTCAATTGTTACAGAGTTCTTCCCAACGACGGTATCCCGATGATGAGTCGACAAATTAGATTAGTACTGGCTAATCATCAGATGTTATTTTTTGTAAAACCAAAATAGTAATTATCAGTTAGGATTTTACCATACAAGTACGATTAAGAATGTTAGTTACATTTTTTTCTAAAGATAGATATTGTTTTAAAAATACAATTCATTTTAAATTCGAAAGCACATTTTTTTACACCCAAATATAAATATTACTATTAAAACTAAAATATTTTTGGACTTACTGATGATAAAGATTTAAATATACAATGTACAGACTTTTTTAATGACAAAAAAAATTTTGACCTAGATGCCAAATTAATTTTTTTCTCAATACTAATATAATTACTACATTAATTATACATTTTGACAGCAAGGAGGTTCCTTAATTAATTTCCTTTTACTAATGATTAATACGGACAACTGGTTAAGAATGTAGACACCAAAGTTTCTTCCAAGCATTCTTCAAAATTATATACTTCTATTCTGAAGCACTGATCTAATGTCAAACTTTGATTTTTATTTTGTGTGGTAATATTCAGTAAAAAAGGCGTTTAAATTTTTATTTAAAAGGTTTTAAAATAAAGCCGTCTTTTTAATACAGTTAAAATTAGGTTTGTATTGTTCTGAAAGTAAGTAGAGCATGTGGAGTGATTTTGAGATGATCATGATCATCATCTATATGAAATATTAAAATTTAATTTAAACATAAAATTTACACAAAACCTGATTGAAAAATGATGTCATTGGGGGTAAAATGATCTGTAGAATCCGAAAAACAAAAAATATACAGGGTGTCTCATTTAAAAATCAAACTTCTTCCGGTAAAACCGGAAGTCAAGAAACTTGTCATATATGCACAAAAAAGTCTTTTCACCAGAATAATAACTTTACCAAGTTTTATAAAAATTGATAAAGAAATTAAAAAATGACAGCCGTTATATATACATATTTCAAAAAATGAATTTTTAAAAATGTTTTTTTAAGGTATTCTAAAACATTATACAAAAAAATTACTTTTTATTATAAAATAAAAACCATAATTTTTTTCTCTTTACGACAGCCCACAAAGGCTTGTATGAAGCCTAATACTGAGGACTGTGGGTGCCCATTTTTTCCCTTTCCGTCAACGTTCTTTAAGTACCGTAAATTGCATTTGACGGCACCTTTTAGACAACGGGGTGGTGCTACTACGAACGTTATACAAATAACAACTACCCCTGAACTACCCCCCTTAATGTCTGGGTAATATATCATTCAAACGGCGCCTACAGTTTAACGGGGAACCCGAAGCATACCCGGTATTCACTGGCGGTCACCCATTCAATTATTGACCGTACGCAGCGTCGCTTAACCAAGGAAGTTTAAAGGTGTATGGAAGCCCAATGCTATGGCCCATTCGATCAAAAAATGTCCAGCCCAGTATGAAAATAACTGTCAGAGTTGGCCCCGCCGATTTTGCGCAATAACGAAATTCCACGAAATAATTTAATGTGTTGCTTACTTACACACTGATAAATCAGTGTGAGTTAGCAACACATTATACTTTTATGAGAGCCGTATTAGTTTCGATTGTTTTGCTTTGTGTGATTATATTTTGTGGTTGCAGAAGTTTTTTGGATTGATAAAAACCTTCTTATTTTGGTGATTAGTGTTTATTAAATTGTGACTATAATTTTGTGTTTATTGTTTGTTACTTATAATATCGTAACAAAATGACTAGAGGTTGTATGGTTTTGTCTTGCAAATCTAAGGGTAACATACCCGGCATTTTTTACTTTAGATAAGTATTTCTTATATTTAAATTAGGTGCTTCTTATGAGACGTAACGTTAGGTAACCGAATAAATAATAATATATCAATTATGAATTATAGAAAATAAAAATTTCATAGGAAATAGCAGTGAGAAAAGTAAGGCAATCTTAACTATCTTTTAGATATTTTCCACAATGTTTGTGTATTTCCGTGGATTATTAAAAAGAAATAATGTTTACATTTAGGTACTTTTATTTCATTTAATAATTTAGTACATTCTTTTAAAGGATCAAAATTATTAATTACTGGGCAGACCAGGCAAATTTTAATTTATACAGGTCCCTCTAATTGAATAAAAAAAGTACAATTTTATGTTAAAGTTCCTTTTTGCTTTTTCTGTATTTGTTTAAAAAGAAATTAGATTTTTGGTTTTTTAAACTTACATTATCAACTTTTTAAGCTCGACATACTGTAGACACATAATATTTAACGGTTACTGTATACCTAGGTACCAAAGGTTATTAAACATTATTAACCACTATTATTCTGTCTCATGAATGTTTGTTATTAGTGAAAAGTATATGCCTAAAAAGCAGTTATAAAAATTTTCACTTTTTAATGTACAACCAGAATCTTAGGATTAGATTAAACTCATTTACACTATCTTGCCCTTCTTTTATCACAAAATTGGTGATAAGTACATGAAACTATCATACAATGTTTGAAATTTATTTTTAAAAAATCGTGTTTTTATTTATTTACTAAGATTTTTGGTAAAAATACAAAACTCCCAAAAATATCGACCATTTAAATAGAAGGCTGTAAAGTGGCGCCATCTATTCTTTCCATATTATATCAGATGATATAAAATCCAATATTACACAATAGTTTTAAATATTCTATGATAGTATCGTTTAATAACCAACAATTTTGTGCAAAAAAAAACAATGAATGCTTGAATTTGACATTTGATGATGGCAACTTTATAGATAGTAACAAAGAATTATGGAAGTCCGGCTCTGACCTACTATTCATTGCGCAAACTCCGCGGGGCCAATCCCCCGATTCCCGCTGCCCTGCACGCCTGGACAATTTTGTTCTACAGTATTGAGCTTCCATACACCTTTAAACTTCCTTGCGCTTAACTTCGCTAATCTCACGGGAAGCAGTGTTTCAAATATTGTCAATAAACTTATTAGATTTTTATTGTTTTATTGTTCTTATTAGCGTTTAAACTTTGTACTTTGAACCAGAACCCACCCTTGGAGTGACCAAAACCATAGCACGAGGACAAGCCAGGGAATGAATCCGAAACAAACACGTGGAATACTGGGGGGAACCTCAGTAGGATAAGACATGGAAAAAGCTTCATAAGGGGCCCATCCAAAAGAACGAAAGAAGAACTACTCAGACAAAGTAGAAAAGATTTACATACAGTGGGGTTGCACAGGGCAATAACTAAGAGGACACCTACACAAGATAGGCTCATACAATGGGGATCCAAGTTGCAGAATGTGAGAACGGGGGAAGAAACAGCTACAATCCTTGCGATGTAAGGGCTATCAAGGCATTATTTGGGCAACCGAAAATGAGCCCACAGGAATATATCAACCAACCAGTCTCGGATATACAGACTTGTTAAAGGAACAAGACTAATGAGAGGATTGGTATAAAAGGTAATGGAAGATTAGGCACAAAATGCCCAAGAGGCTGCGCTGCCTTCGGTAGTGAATCAAGACAGTTCCCAGGGCAGAAGAGGAAGAAGGAGAACGTTTAAAATCTAGATAATTGTTACATAACAGTGAAGGTGTACATGATATTAATATTGATTTACCAAAACTTAAATAATTTAAGAAGAAATCCTTCATTGTTATATGATTTTGTAAAAGGTGTAACAAATAGAATAACTATTTATAAACACGTGAAATTCTAAAATATATTCAGACAAACCTTTTATTATACAATTTAGATAGATGAGACTGACAATTTCGCCCCAGTCAATAATTTGGTCCGCTCCACAGCCTGAAGATGGCCAACCGAAAAGAGACCGAAACCCACGATTGCCTGAAGAACACCTTCCACCTGAACAGACACGAAGAAATCGAATTGCCCCCATTAACCAGTATTGTTAATTCCGTTAATCAAATACAGTTTATTAAACACAGAGACTTGCCCGAGAGGGGAACATGGGGTAGTAAATTGGACTTTATTTTATCCGTAGTCGGCTTAGCCATAGGTTTAGGAAATGTATGGCGGTTTCCTTACTTATGTTATAAAAACGGTGGTGGGGCGTTTTTAGTACCGTACTTCATAACGCTTATTTTAGCGGGTATCCCGATGTTCTTTATGGAACTGGCTTTGGGGCAAATGATGACGATTGGTGGATTGGGTGTATTTAAAATTGCACCCATTTTTAAAGGTAGGAATACAGTAAAAGCTTTTTATTCGCGGGGTATATCTTCCGTAAATATGCCGCGAATACAGAAACCGTAGTAATTTATATGGGATTATAGGGGATATGTTTCTAGGTGACAAAATAAAAAAAATTAGTTTTTTTTTTATCTTGGGACAGTCCACGAAGGCTGATGCCTAAGTACTAACGTACCGTGGGTGTCTTCAGTGTGATGAGAGGGAGTTTGTTCACACGGGACTTAAATTTTTGGAAATTGGGAGGAGAAGGAAAAACTTCTGCGGGCAGCAGGTTCCATAGTCTTGACACTCTAGGAATGAAGGAACGAAGAAAGCGGGAAGTTCGGGGCCTCTCTAACTGAACTCTAAAAGGATGCATAAAAGTTGCACTACGTGTTGCTCTGTTGGGAGCTGCCAGAGAAGGAATTATACTGCCAACTCCTCTGAGCAGAAGCCGTGAAAATACCTATAGAAGAGCGACAGATCCCCTACAGCTCGACGGTGGGCAAGAAGAGGAAGCCTTTCTGTGAGCGTTGGATCATTAATAAGACGAACGACTCTTCTTTGAATGGAGTCCAGAATGCTAAGTGTTGTAGGGGACGCCATTCCCCAGACATGAGAACAATATTCTAAAGAGGGTCTGATTTGGGATACATACAGAGTGTACAAATTGGAAGAAGAGAAATATTTTCTGGCTCGGAAGAGAAATCCAATCTTTTTTGAAGCTGCCGAAGCTATGGATAAAATGTGTTTGTGCAAGTTGAGGTTATTCTCAAAAGTAACGACGACAAGATTAAACGACTCTTTGTTCTGCAGAAGTTGGCCGCTCATATGTAAGGGATGAGCATTTGCAGACTTTTTTCGCGACAGGGAACATGACTGTGTTTTCGAGGCATTAAACTGAACAAGATTTTTGGCGCCCCAATCCAAGATAAGTTTGAGGTCTTGTGAAAGAGATATCTGCATTGACCTGCGCTTGTTTTCGAAATCAGGATTACACGGTGGCTTACGAAATTGAATACTAGAGTGGAGGGTACTATCGTCAGCAAAACTATAAATGGGATTGATCGTGGAAGAGAGAAGATCGTTAATGTGTAGAAGAAACAGCGTGGGTGCCAGCACTGAGTCCTGGGGCACCCCAGCATTAACTTGGTAGAAGCTGGAGGAATGACCATCTACACTAACTGATATACGTCGATTAGAAAGGAAACTGGAAAGCCAAGAGCAAAGCTTAGGTGGAAGACCGTAAGAAGGAAGTTTGTTAAGAAGCCCATCATGCCAGACCTGATCGAAAGCTTTGGATATGTCAAGAGCAACGATTTGGGATTCATCAAGAAACTCAAGGGACTTGTTCCAGTTGTGTGAGACAAAGGAAAGAAGATCAGCTGTGGATCTACTGTGACGGAATCCATATTGTCTATCATGTAAGATCTTATATTTTTCCAGATACTTTAAGATTTGGGAATTAATAAATTTTTCCATTACTTTGCAAACAACTGAAAGAAGAGATATAGGTCTATAGTTGGAAGGGAGACTTTTGGATCCTTTTTTGGAGACAGGTTGCACACGTGCAGCTTTCCAACTCTCCGGGAAAATGCCCGTGTCGTAAGAGATTCGAAAGAGGCGAGTTAAGATGGGTGCAAGCTCGGGAGCACATTTTTTTAAGACGATTGCTGGTATGCCATCCAGCCCAGACGATTTTTTAGTATTAAGAGAAGAAAGAATACGCTTGATCTGTTTAACTTTAAAAATTATATCGGGCATTTTATGAGAAACAGGGACAACTGTTGGAAGGGGAAGATTAGTAGGAGGATCAAGCGTAGAATTGGCAGCAAATTGTTTGGCAAATAGTTCGGCTTTTCCTTTGGAGGTAGAGACAATTCCATCTTCAAAGATTAGGGGTGGAAAAAGAATTTGTGCAAAAGTTCTGACTAATATTTTTGGCAAAGGACCAGAAAGCTTTACTGCCATTTGAGCAAGAGAGAACTTTATCTTTTATTCGATTGTTAAAATGGTCTTTTGCTTCTGAGTCTGATTATACTGATTTCTCGCTTCGATGCTAGCCTGTCGATTTTCGGGACTGGGGTTTTGAAGAAACTTTTTGTGGGCTTGAATTTTTAAAAGTCTAGCTTTGTCACAGGATTTAGAAAACCACGGTTTGTGATTTGAAGTTATGGGTTTCTTTTTAGTGTGGGGAATATAGGTCTCAATGCCTAGTTGAATTGTTTCGGTAATTTGTTTACAAATTTCGGAAGGATCGAAAGTAGAAAAGCAGGTAGGATCCCAAGGGTAGCTGGCAAAGAAATCTCTCAGACCATCCCAGTCGGCCGAATTGTAGTGCCAGACGGTTCGTGGCGGCATGCTTTCAGTTGCCTCAAAATGAGTGGAGTAAGATACGGTGACCAAACCATGGTCAGAGCGACCAAGGGAGCAGTTACTGATGCTTGATAGAGTTCGGGGTGGAAGTAAGAAAGAGATCTAGGGGTTAGAATTATGGGTGGGAACCCTAGGAAAGTAGGTAGGTTCCATAATTAGATTGGTGAGCGAGTTGCTGATTGCGAAATTTTCTGCTGCTCTGCCTTGTGTATCAGTTTTTGTGGATCCTAGCCATTCCCTTATTATGAACATTAAAATCCCCGAGAACGATTACTTCGGCCAATGGAAACTGGGAAATAATATTGTCGATCTTTATTGAAAGGAAATCAAAGAGCTCGTTGTAGGAACTGTCGGACGGGGACCGGTATATACAGCAGATAAATTTGGTAGAAGATCTGAAAGAAAATTTAAGCCAAAGAATATCAGACCTACCCGATTCGAGGTTAGAAACCCTAGCACAAGCCAGGTGGTTTAATTGAAGTTTTTGACTATATTGATTAATCATTATCTTCAGGCTTAGGCAATGGTTTAAAGAATTTTGTATTTTCTTGCTTGGCAGTTTTTAAAAGTTCCTTTAATTCAGACTAATATTTAGTAGCGGCATTAGCAATTTGCCTCTTAAAAATAAGACTTCGTTTCATAGACGGATCAATTTTCATAAATAAATCACAGAGCCCATTTGCCATTCTTAAACCTACACCAAGATTTCCCGTGCTTGTTGAAGCTTCTTCTTCCATGGGCTGTAAATCTAACATTAATGATCCAACAAAATTTAAGTCCCGTGTGAACAAACTCCCTCTCACCACACTGAAGACACCCACGGTACGTTAGTACTTAGGCATCAGCCTTCGTGGACTGTCCCAAGATAAAAAAAAAAAAAAAAAATCCTTCAAGTCGGTTTCAGTTAAATCTTCATCTTGTGATTCAAGCAACTTCTAAATGTCACTTGATTCTATCTGTTCAAACCCATCTCGTCCTATTCCATTAGCAATTTCGGCTATTAATTCATTTGACGACGCATTTACAAAAGATATTCGGTTGAATACCTACCTATTGGAATTCTTTTTATCTATTTTTAATCAGCGAATAGTGAAAATGCAAATGAAGGAAACGCGAATAAGAAGCTTTGACTTTATTAAGTTAAAGTTGAAACCTAGTTGTCATTTACCAATAATTTTGTAAATAAAAAAAATGCGAATTTCCTATAGTTCTGATAAATAACTACAAATAAACTTTTGTAAATCCTTAATTTTAAAACCTGCTCAACATTATAATTATATTATATAAAGTTTCCTTTTTCTTGTAGGTTACTTTTTGGTTTTTTGTTATAGAGCTGTGGATATTTATTTATTTTTTTACTTTTATTTATTTAAAAGCATTATTTTAATAACATTCTTTACAGTATAGGACATCCGAGCAACTTAAAAATGAAGACAACTTAAAATGATCTTTTAAAGTTTTGGTGTAATACAAAAACATCTCAAAAGGTCTTTGTATAATTCTCTGAAAGATAAAAAGTTGTCAAATCCGTTTTAAAGATATTTAATGTAATCTCTGTATTATTCTGAATTTAAGTCAAAGTTATTACATCAAGACAAACTCTATGTAAGGGCAACGAATATCATTTTATCTTTTCCAAGTATATTATCAGAAAGAACGCAAAAAACCTTAACAGTATATAAAATAAAACAATAATTAAAAATTTTAAATTGTCTTACTATCATTCTGGATCGATGTATTTCAAAATTTCGTCAATTATTATCAATTATTACTATAGTTTTAATGTATATGCATTCACACCATTACATTACAACGTAGATTCCTAAAAGTAAAAGACATTGATTTCAATCCAAAAAGATTCTACACCTTAGCAGCGAATGTTCTAAAGAGCTTTAATTTGACAACAATTAAAGCTGCTCCCAAGTATACTGTCATAATCTACTTTAAAAGGAGCATTATACCTAGGAGATAATTTAAAATATGGAGAAATTGTTGGTTATCTCAGCTTGTGTTACAGGTACTTTTTTAAAAATTGTTTTACTAAGGTGCACCAAGGCTTAACTCAAGGTGTTAGCATACCGTGCTGATGAGTGAATGACATCCTGTGCCTTAAACAGGTGTCTCCAAAGGTGCCTCTGAGACACAGGGCGACCTATCAGAGTATCTAGCCTTACTGCGGTAATACGGGGCTCTGCCGTGGTGGACTATTCTGTGCCTTAAACGTGTCTAAAACGGGGAAACAGGCGACCAGAGACCCTTCTGGTAATGGGGGCTTGACAGGGTGGCTATACTTTACCCGAAACGAAAACCGTTTCAGGAGAGTGCCAAGCAGGCAAAAGTGCGCCGACCGAAACGGGTGTTTCAAAAGGTGCCCCTGAAGTCACCGGCGCCTGTTTTACGGGGAAGGGCTAATCCATCCCGAACAAACAGGTGTTGGGAAGGAATCTCTGAATACAAACAGAAGGCGGACAGAACCGCTTTTATAGGAAAAAGGGTTCCCTGGCTTTAAACAGAAAGCGGATAGGACCGTTTTCATGGGGTAAGGCCGGAGATGCGGCCTCAGAAGGAACATCTGGTTCCTGTAACAGGGACCTGATAGCTACCCACGTCACTAGACCGCAAGAGGAGGGCATGACGGATCTAATCGTCTGCTCGTCATACTTTCCAGAAGACAGGGACAGCAGAACACATATTGTGCTCGTGTCCGGTAGCGACACGAGTAAAAGAAGATGTAAGAACTCTCTCCCAATCTGATATCGGATTCATTAGAAGTCTGATTTTATTGGAAGAAATATAAAAAAAAAGTGTGAGCCACAATAGACCGAGCGGTCACAGTGGAGAGCGTAAAAAGTCCATTCATTTTAAAAATAACCATATGGTTTTAGCTAAAGCAGTGTATAAGTTAAACACCCAATATTATAATTTTAATTTAAATATGTTATAAATAATGTGTGTTTTAGGTATTGGTTATGCTGCAGCAGTAATGTCATGTTGGATGAACATCTACTACATAGTCATCTTAGCATGGGCTATTTTTTACTTCTTCATGTCTCTTCGAACAGGTAAAGTCTTGCAATTTGTCAGTTTTTAAGAAACTAATTGGAATACCTGTAATTTTAGATGTTCCTTGGAGGACTTGCAACAACTACTGGAATACGAAATTTTGCGTTAATCCATATGACAGAGGTGGTCTAACTTGCTGGGAACAGTACAATATTAATAACACTTTAACAAAAGTGTGTGCAATCAATAAATACAATGTCACTGTAAGCGAATTGACTGATCCCGTTAAGGAATTTTGGGAGTAAGATTTGCCTTTATTCAATCTTTATCCACTTACTTTACCAAGAAATACTCTTTTCCTTTTAGACGCAGAGCGCTTCAAATCTCCGATGGTATTGAGCACGTGGGTTCCATCAGATGGGAACTTGCAGGAACATTGCTCCTAGTGTGGATAATCTGTTACTTCTGCATTTGGAAGGGTGTTAAATGGACTGGTAAAGTGGTCTACTTTACTGCTCTATTTCCCTATGTTCTCCTGACCATTCTACTCATAAGAGGTGTCACTCTACCAGGGGCAATGGAAGGCATCAAATTTTACGTAATGCCTAACATCAATAAGCTCAAGGAATCCCAAGTATGGATTGACGCGGTTACCCAAATTTTCTTCTCTTATGGACTTGGCTTGGGTACTTTGGTCGCGTTGGGTAGCTACAATAAATTTACCAACAACGTTTACAAGTAATACTGAAAATACTTACTTTGTGAGGGGAGTTGATACCCAAATCACTTTGTGTTTCGTAATTTATCGAAATCCATGTGATTTTTTTCAACTCCCTTCATTGGAACACATAATTTTTGATTTCTTTCTAGGGATGCGCTCATAGTTTGCCTAGTTAACTCTAGTACAAGTATGTTTGCTGGTTTTGTGATATTCTCTGTGGTTGGTTTTATGGCTCACGAACAGCAGAAACCCGTGGCTGACGTTGCTGCGTCAGGTAACAACTCAATAAACATACACCAAATGAAGTAAACTAAATTATCCATCTCTTTTAGGTCCAGGTCTGGCATTTTTAGCTTATCCATCAGCAGTTTTACAGCTGCCGGGATCTCCTCTTTGGGCTTGTCTATTTTTCTTCATGATCCTTCTTATAGGACTAGACTCGCAGTTTTGCACTATGGAAGGTTTTGTCACTGCGATAGTTGATGAATGGCCTAAACTTCTTAGAAAAAGAAAGGAGATTTTCATTGCTTTTGTTTGTTTCTTGTCGTATTTGGTTGGACTGTCCTGTATATCACAGGTGAGTAAAGTATTTGATAAAACTAATAATTCTATAAAGACAAATATAATTTGTACATCATACATAATTAAATATTGAAAATTATTTTGGGAATTAATCCAACTTCTTATAAAAAAAATATAATATTTGCTTTCGTTTGTTTTCCGTCATATTTGATTACATTATGCTATATAGCACATGTAAGTAAAGTTTTGGGTACATTTTTTACTATAGATAAAAACAAATATAATTTGCGAATCATATATGATTTAATATTGAAAATTATTTTCAGAATAGGTTATTTGACTGATTTTAAAAAATCGTTTTAAATTATTCTTTGGTACCTAACAAACACAATACATTTTATATTTCTGGGAAATCTGCTGTATTTTCAACAAAACTCAATGTTAAAGTTTAAATTATAAAATTCGCGCTAAAAACGCTGTCTCTGTAATGGCTTCGACATATGTTTCGCGTGACGTCAAATGCAAGTAAACAAGTTAACAACAAGTGCAACTACAGTGAATTTTGTTAATAATTTCTTAATTTATTGGCTAAAATGGTATATAAATGGTGTGTAGTGCCACAATGTAACACCTTAAAGGTATAACCTAAGTTTTGGATTAGAATAATTTTGTTTGTTCTAGAAGTTAAATACCTAGCAAGTTAGTACTTTCTCTTTTTATACTTAACGGTATTATTATTAAATTGCAGATAAAAACTGATATAATAAATAACACAAAATAATGATGAACATGTAAATACAATAATTTTTTAGAGGTACTTACACAGCTGTTTTTACATTTTTGAGTTCTGCAGCAGAGTAGTCAGTGTTATTTTTAAAGAAACGCACAATCATAAATGCGTTTATCTCAGGTAGGTTTCTGTTATCGGCTTGCACAAAATTTATGTCCATTTTAAGGTACGAAACGGATTATTATGTTACTTGAAATATGTTTTTTTTAATAAAATGGTCAAGAAACAGTTATTTAGATAGTTAAAGGTCGAAAATGACACCTGAAAACATGCAACACAAAGCTTGTGACATTTATTTACTTGCAAGTGACGTCACCAAAGTTGTAACCAATCACAGAGCGTTTCAGTAGATGAATTAATTTCAAAAATATTTGAATTTTAATACGCATATTTTGCAATAAATATGCATATTTTACTTTATATTATATGAATAGAAATGTGCTTCTTTATACTATTATCTGATAGGATGACCAAAATTTAAAGCGCAGAACGTCAATATTAAAAAAAGTTGCGCGTTATCTGGCGCATCCGCCAAAAGGCTAATTATACCGTAGTAGTTTTAATGTAAGCAAATATAACACAAGAATTTTTATTTTAAATCCACAAATAAGTGTTTATTTTCTGAACTCCGTTAGTAGACACCTTGTGTATGTTTATTTAATTCTACCTAATAAATGTTTACCTGTGATAGATAAAATTTGGCTTTTAAAGTCAGTCTTGTTCCACACGATCATATACCTTTGTTTATCCATAACCCTTGCACTAACACAACACAACTAATGAAAAATACAAATCAAAGCAAATTCTGGGCTCATAAAGTGGGATTAAGGAAATTCCAAGATATTAAAAAAAAAAAAAACAAAATTCGCTAAAATGTAACGCAGAGAAATAACCTTAAATTTTAATATACGAAATAAGCGACATCTAGGACTGCGTTCATAAATCATTACAGAGCACACATTTATTAAATTTTTGTAACAGAGGTCGTTTCTAACTGTATTTTTATGCAATTAACAAAAATGTAAGAAATGTGTACTTTGTAATGATTTATTAACGCAGCCATTGTCGCATCAACTGCGCATGACGTTAAATACCACAGGATCCGGTGTTTATATCTTTTTGAACGCATATTTATTTGTACCATTTGTTACCACGCATCCCATATGTTATACTTCTCCTCATTCCTTAAAATCTCTTTGACAACAACAATAAAGATATTTCAGTTTATAGTTGGTAAAACAGAACTGCTGGGCTACCTGGGGGACGCAAAATCGGCTATGAATTTTTTTTTTCATTAGTTGTCAGTACTGTAATCATATTATTATTATTTTTTATTGACAAAATTAATTAAATAAATAAATTACAACAGAACAAGACTAATAAAATGTATGAATTATTAATAAAATATCAATTTATTCTGATACCTACAGCAAGAATGTAACTCTTTGATTTTTTTTTAATATTTCGGCTGCGGATAAATTGGTGTTTTATGCATTGGGGTCAGCACTTTTTTTTGTTACATATTATTTAATTTATCAAAGTATAAATGTTGCGTTGTAGTGCCTGCTATGCACAGTATTTTTGTAACTACGATTTTATTGTTGAGAAAATTTATTCTAAGTTTAATCATCCGCAAATAAGGATGTATAGTTAATTTACATTCCACTTCTTTCAGTCAGATACAAACAGTTGTTTTATGTTAAACATATCCTTTCAAATGGTAGGCTAATATTTTCATATAAAAAAAAATAAAATTTGACACAAATTCCGCCACAAAATTGGTATTTTAGAGAAACGAAACTCTAGATTCAAAAAACCTACAACTTTGCACTTTAATTTTGTAAAATTTCCGGGAATAACCCTCGAAATGCTTGTTTTCGTTGGGGGAAATTCCATACTCCCCAAATCCCCTGGTGTGTGGGGGGACGCAAATGTTAAGCCCCGCCAAGGGCGCGGCTACAGATACGGCACTGGTCTAATGCAACTTTTACTAGTAAAGTTAATGTAATTGGTAAAAAAAAATAGTTAAAAAAATCACCAAAATTAAAATTAAAAGGCTTTGTATACTAATCACAACACGTATTTCCTCTTTTTTAGGGTGGTATGTACGTCTTCCAAATTTTGGATTCCTACGCAGTAAGCGGTTTCAGTTTACTCTTCCTGATATTCTTTGAATGTATAGCAGTATCCTGGGCGTTTGGAGTAAACCGATTCTACGATGGGATTAAAGATATGATTGGTTACTACCCAATTGCTGGTGGAAGTTTTGTTGGACAGTTGCTACTCCTGTTATTTGCATAGTAAGTTTATTATTTTTTAATATAAATAATATTCTGATAATGTTTGTGTTGTGTTTTCTTTTTAGAGTGTGTTTATCTTCAACTTAATCCAGTGGTCTCCAGTCAAATACCTCAACTATGAATTCCCCATGTGGGCCCACCTATTTGGATGGTTTACTGCGCTAACTTCCATGCTTTGCATTCCTGGCTATATGGTCTATTTGTGGGTGACAACTCCTGGTGATAGAGAAACGGTAAGAAATATTACACTCGTAGCTAACTTTCTTGTTGCTCTTTTTATTTCTTTCATCCAGAGCTGTCGCAGTTACTTTTAAAAAGTAATTCAATTACAATAATTACCAATTACTCTTCTAAATAATAGTAAATTACGATTACCAATAACTGGCATGTTTGTTAAAAGTATTTCAATTATCAATTAAAACTAAAAGAAATTAAATATTTTAGCAATTCCTCTATTTAAATTACCACATATATTAAACACGATACACTGGACACATACGCTCACGTCACACTATTCAAAACGATTTCTCGGCAAGTTCAACATTAAATGACTTTAAAATAAAAATTTATCCTAACTCAAACATCAACAGATTTTTCCACGAAAAAAAAAGTATAAAAACCCCGGCAGTTTTTTCATTAAGAAAGGTAATTGAATTTTTCGTAGTAATTCAATTATTTATTAGGTAATTAAATTAATTTCTAAGTAATTTGATTACTTTATAAGTAATCGAATTACTTTCCAGTAATTGAATTACTTGGGATTCGTAAAAATAAATTACTAATTACGATTACAATATCCTAATAATTGATAATCCAATTACTGAGAAGTAATTGAATACGATTTTTCAATTATTTTAATTGAATTACCACAGCTCTGCTTCTATTAACTAAAAATAATTCGGTAATTGTCTCGAAAGTTGCCTTCTCTCCGATTTTGACCAAATTTGCTATACGGGGGTTTTTTGGGGCGCTATTACGAATCTGAATTTTTTTTTTGGCAACGTTTCGTTTACGAGATATTCATCATCAAAGTTAAAAATCAAACTAACCTCATTTTCACTATATTCCTTCTTCTTTTTGTACACAATTCTTGATTGTTACACTAAAGTGGCACACAATATTTTATAAACACCTTTTAAAACCTTGTATTTTTATTTATTTTATACCTTTTTTCCATTAAATTGCAAACTTTCAAGTTCAAAGGCAGCAGCCACATTTGTTTACAAGAAGCCTAGTGTATACATGGTTTCCGATACGTTGCGGCGTGTGAAAGTGGAGGTTTGCAATTAAATGGAAAAAAATGTAAAATAAATATAAAAACAAGTTTTTAAAAGATGTTTGTGAAATATTGTGTGCCAATTTGGTGTAAAAATCAAGAATTCTGTGCAAAAAGAAGGAGGAATGGTGTAAATAAGGTTAGTTTGATGTTTAACATTGATGATGAATATCTCGTTGCCGAAAAGAAAATTTGCAGATTCCTAATCAGCGCCCCAAAAAACCCCCGTATACCAACTTTGGTCAAAATCGGAGAGGAGGCAACTTTAGAGACAATTACCAATAATTCTTTAAAAAAACTTTTACTTGCAACAAAAAGGATAATGTTTTATTTCTTATTTTTTTTAGAAATTTCGACTTTTGATCAGGATAGACGAGGACATCAAAGGCCTAAGGTCAAAAGTACAGTCTCCAACGATGGGTTCACCAATTTAGCAACTTTAAAAATATCCTTCTGGAGCTCTGATGTTTTCCATGGCTAATTGTGATCTTCACATATATAAAAATGTATTTCTTGTTTCTTTTAAGAATTTTAAATTGTTACCATTTTTTTCTCACCTTCCAGGTTACAAAAAAGAGGCGACCGTTATTAGTTAGTTTACAAATGACCAGCACAGATGAGCGCCTATTGTAAAGTTTTATTATTATAGCGCTAGTTAGCTAGACTTAAACTACTAGTAAGGGTAGCAAAATGCTAGCTGACTAACGCTACCTGACTTAAGAGGCGTTGTACTGTGGGTACGAGTAGATCTAATCAGCATTTTTCAAACCCAGTATTTTTCAGGGGCGGATATCAAATAATTTTTGTGGTGAAACGGCAAATTGGTCAATTTATTTAGGTTTATTATAAAATATATAAAGAACACGTTGTATGGTACTACAAAATTTATATACGTTTGGAAATATGTGCTTTTATTTTAAAGAATAATGAGATAAAAAATTATGTGTCAAAAATTCGCCCTTGCAATGTTATTTAGGCTTTTTTTCTTGTTAGATAACTAGTGCTAACGAAACGTTTTGCACTAGCTAACTGTCAAGATCCAGTGTTACCTTAGTTATACATGTAATTTTGTTAGCCTAAGCAATAACTTTGTTATATCTAGTAAATAATGTTTATATTTAGCAGTTATGTTTAAATAGACTATTTTCTAAGTATATTAGTAGATTTTGTACGTAAATTTATGCTTGGTCGCAAAAAAGTGTTCACCTATATTTTCTCATTTTAAGATATTGTTTAACATAAGTTTTTTTTGATTGAATCTGTTAAAACGTAATATTTATTATTCTACTCATCTAGATGTTGTTTCTTTTTAAAACCCTTTATCATTAAATGGTAATTTTTTCTACATTATCTGGACTTTTATTTGCCTTTTAAGTTTAGTATATACCCTCGTACAAAAAATGGTGGACATACCGGAAAATCACAATAGACAATAATTAGAAGACCATGTCAAAACAATTTACTCAATGAATATTTATAGCACAGATCAGTGATACGTCCGGTGTTATTTGAAATAACTTCCTAAAACCCAATTATTTAACAGAGGCACATTGCAAAATTCTTCTTACAATTAAAAACTTAACAAGCATTACCTCGTACTCGCTGCATGGCAGGAGTAAGTTTCGGAACGCACCTCTAGCAATGTTGAATTTTAGTTCTCAAGATATCGACATTTGTGGTCAGAACCACAATATAATTTTGACGCGTGACATGACATGTAAATAGTAACCTCACAAAACATTTAAAATAAACAGGGTATCAATAATGATTTGTTTACATATAAATTAGTCTTTAAAAAACCTAAAAAGCAATGTGAGTACCAAAATCCTTTAAAATATGGGACGGCATAAGAAGTCTAAAAACTTAAATTACTGGTGGTATGCTGTTGGGACGCTTAGAATTATATTGGTACTTCTTCCACAAACCGGCTATATACATCCTGATGAATATTTTCAGTCCATGGAGGTCTTAGCAGGTTCGTTTATATATTTCCAAGAATACCTTGAATATTAATCAACAATAACACAATTTTAGGTAGAATCTTTGATGTAGAACATAGTCCTCCATGGGAATTTAACACAAGCCAACCAATACGAGGTATAACCATTCCGTTTTTTACTACAGGAATGTGCTATATATTTCTAAGGGACATAAACAACCTTGCAATGGAATATTTATCAATAAACCTTGTTCAGCCTTATTTTCTAATGGTATTACCTAGATTACTTATGACACTGTTTTCTTTTATTGTTGATTACTCTCTGTATAAAATTTGCCAAACAAACAATGAAAAATACAAAACAAGGCTTTTGGTAATGGGCACGTCATATGTAATGCTAGTATATGGGACTAGAACTTTTTCAAACACAACTGAGCTTATATTATTTGCAATTTTGCTTTATTTTGTTTGTGAAAGCCAAACATTTTCGAATGAGCTTTTACGGAAACAAGAATACATTAAATATAGATACGAAAAAAGTACCACTACTGTAGAGAAGGCAAAGTTTCATAAGCTAAAACTATATTTAGTCTCTGACACCTACAGAAATTGCCTTGTGATAGCAACTATAACAGTTTTTGGAATTTTTAACAGACCTACTTTTATAGGGTTTGCTGTAATACCAGTATTTTTTTGGATTTATAGGGGTGTGGGAAATAAACAAGCTTCTGTAACTCAGTTCCATACTCGAATCTTATTTTTTGCTGTCTGTTGTGTACCTGCAATAATTTTTAATGTTATAATTGACTCATTTTATTATGGATATATCACTTGGGGTGAAATTGGAATGCTTGATATTTCAATAAATAATTTTTTAGTAACCCCCCTTAATTTTATGAGATATAACATGGATTCTAAAAACTTAGCCAAACATGGAGTTCATCCAAGGTTTTTACATTTATTGGTAAATATTCCTTTGCTTTTTAATGTCCTAGGAATTTTAGCACTATACACCCTTGGACAATATATTTATTTGTAAGTAAAAATGTTATTGCATATACAATGAACCATAATTAATTAAATTAACCTTTTTAGGGGTTTTCAAAGAAAATTTAATCTCCTTCCCTCAATACGAAGCATTAAAATACTAATGACTATGTCATTTATAAGCCCTGTCTTGCTTCTATCAGTTTTTCCCCATCAAGAGCCAAGATTTTTAATTCCTGTCATATTACCATTGGTCTACCTTCATGGAGGAAGAATTTTGCCTGAACCTGATAACATATTAATAAAAGCGCAAGAAGTTTCTATACCAGACAAAAAGAGAAACATTAAACTAAACAAAAATCAACTTTTTAGAATCTGGCTTGTTCTAAATAGCTTGCTTCTAATTTTTTACGGTTTCATCCATCAGGGTGGGGTATACCATGCCACGAACTATCTATATAAAGATATTAAATTAACTTCTTTGAATACGGAGTTTCATATTGTTACTAGTAGTATTTATTCACTGCCTCAGTCATTCTTTTTGGAAAGAGTAAGTAACAAATTATATTCCACCAATAAAATTAAATATTCCGTCAAAAAAAGAGTTTTCCTGTATGAAGAGGGGTCTAAAGATTTATTTTTAATAGTAAGACAACTTAAAAGCATGGTTGAAGCAAAAGGGATGTTAAAAAGTAACCTAAAACATTCCAAAAATTATAAAATTTACTTATTAATTTCGAGTAGCCGTAGTGAACCAGTCAAACATGTTTTACAAGAAAATGGCATGTTTATCCATGAATTAGATAGTTTTTGGCCCCATCTGAGCACTGAAGCATTCCCGGATTTTACTAGGTACTGCTTTAATCCTACGTTTATATTTTATAAAAACTGTAAAGTACTGCCGTTTTGGGACTATGTCAAAAAAGTTACTGAGATGTGTAAGTTAATACTATATGAACTTGACTACACAGTTGAAAAAGGTATTGTAACAAAAACCATATAATTTTGTATAGGTGTAAAAAAATACTTGTATAAATTTGACTGCATTCAAAAAAACTCTTATAAGAATCTCATCGGTTTCCATTTTATTAATTTAAGATATTAGCACTTGTCCTTTTTTTATATATACATATTTATTAAATTAAATTATGTTAATTTGTTGGCTGTTGACAAAAAAAAATTAACCTAATATATATTTTTTACTGCGATATTTTATTAAATCTAGGGAGTATAAAAGATCTTGTGGGCGAATTAGAATTTTTGTTTGGACCCATCTAGCAACACTGATTGCGAGTGTACTTTTCAAGTTTTTAATGCGTAGGCTTGAACGTCGTTCAATTTGTTGTCGGCATACCTGCGTAAGGGGGTATCCATTAATTACATGAGGTGTTTTTCTTTTTATTATTTAAATATGAGATTTATTTTATACTTTTTAGATTATTAAATTTTTTACATGTATTTTGCTACTTTTAGTAATAAAAACATTCCGTAGCCATTAACATTTTTTTGAGCACAAAATGGGACACTAAAAAAAGGTGTTTTTAAATATTGGCGATTGACCAACAATTTTAGGGAACCCTTAGCACAAGGGGAACCCTTAAAATGGTCAAGCAGGCGATGTGATTGATGATTGTTGGTTCTGTTTAAAATGATTTGGAAATGTTAAGTACAATTTAGAGAATCTCGTAATATTATTGTATGTATTAAGATTTTAAAAATGAGAAGGTTCCAAAAATAAAGTACAGTAAGTCTTATTTATCTCTTGTATTAGTTTGTAAATACTTATTCTCACATCCTTTATTGTCTGATTCTTTAACTTTTTTGTATGTAAAAAAATTAGGACCTATTTATTTTACTTTGTACTAATAATTTTTATATGTAATTTTTTGTTTTTTTTTACATTTTTTACATAAAACCATTTACATTTGTGTAATTTAAATTATTTATGAATGTAACCATTAAATAATGGTGTAATAAATGCACTAAAAAAAATATGCTTGTTTTCTTTTAGGCCCGGTTGTACAAACAATGGTTCAACACAAGTTTTCTTGAACTACAGTTCACTGTTGAACCCAGTTCGGAATTTTGAGTGTTGTACCACTGCAGGTTTACCTGAACTATCAGTTGCAAAGCCCACAAAGAAAAAGAAGAAAAAATTGCCACAACTTAACCTAATCAAGGATTTTGATTTTATTAAAAAAAAACAACTTAATAATAATTATGAGTATGTATTTGTATTGTATTTCTTTTTTTTGTTTAATTTTACATTTTTTTCAATCACTACTGACAAAATAAATCACATATGCTAAATAGCTACATATTGTATTAAAAAATAAATCTATTTTTGTTTCCTGTAATTTTCTGCATCTGCCCCTCCAGGAGATTGAATTTTATTATGCGTGCCCTCCATGGCTCCAATGCTAAAAAATCCTCGCTTCAATGGTAATTTCAGATTCAGTTCGCATTTTTATCAATTTTAGCCCCAATTCAACAACTGATTCTTGTCAATACCTGCAAAATCTCAAACAACTTGTAAAAAACTCCCAGTGGCTAGAAATCGTAAAGCAATGCATATAGTAAAATAAAATCTTTTAAAAATGAAAATTCGGTGCCCTTTGAAAAGAAAAATAAACATAAACAGTAGAAAAAAGATTTAATTTTTATTGTCGGCGGCCTTAGCTTTTATATGGATAATTTTTACAAACACGTGCACTCGTCTTTGCTTTTTATAATGTGCCGCTTCCGCAAGTGTCTGTGAAAAATATAATAGTCCAAGAGCCAGTGACATGCAGATGAACGTAATTTAAAGAAGACATTTTATGGCTTAAAATTATATGTATTTAAACTGATATAATTAAAGAAAATTGCTTGTATCCATTTAAGAAATACTGAATGGGTAATTCCAGAAATATCTTCTAATTTATAGGATACGTTACAAAAAGCGGGGCGTTAAAACTTCATTTTTTTATATTATAACACCCTTTTTCTAAGACTTAGATTCTACCGATGATTTAAGGGCGTAGACATGAAAGACGAACAGGGGTAATTTTGTCTCTACTCCCAGGATTAAAAATTATATTATTAAACAATAAATTTAAAAAAGCTGGTTTAATATGGGCCATTTTTTTCTAAATAATATTTATTATTTTCTGTATATGTGTCATTTATTTATTGGTATTTTCTAAATCCTATATATATTTTTTTGACTCAGATATTACCACGTGTAAAACTGCCTTATTAAAATTGCATTCGGCTACGAATATGGATTGATTGATTTATTAGCTTAATACAGAATATAGAGGTTAGTGATAGCCTCGATACTGTAGCTAATAAGCTTCTTATATCCATTTTTGTTTTCATTTTAGTTAGAAAGGTTAGACACCTTCCTTAGACGGTGTAACATCCCCTTTTTCACTTACTTATGTAAGTGCAGGACACTCAAAAATGTTGTAAAAGACGGTCTTCTTAATCCATCACATATTTTGCAAATGGGTTATTTTCTTTAGATGCCTATGGTGCGCAGATATTGCCTTAGGGTACAGGGTCTACTTATTAGTTCTGTCACTATCCTAATCTGGTTTCTTTTTAGTTTTAGTACTTGAATACTCAATGCTTTTGACAGCGATTTTAAGATTGATTTGCTATGATTTTTCCTCGAAATGTGGTTCCAATAGGACTAATGTTTTTTTTAAGCCATGTAGTCATATAACCACGAACCGAAGTTTTTGGTATTACACATATATGTTCAGGACGCATAAACATTAACATAAAAATTTATAAGATTCTCGCCTAGCTAAGGGAGAGAGAGAAATTTAAGAGTTATATGAGGCGCGTCGGTATCAAAGACCATTTGGCACCTAGCTAAGGAATCTGCGTTTTCATTAGATTGAATTCCTTTGCGTATCGGCACCCATGCAAGAGTAACCTTGTTGCCAATTTTAGGTAGGGTACTAACAACAAAAAATATGGAAGATACAACTCTTTGACGTTATGTCTTATCAAACCCCAAGAAATGGTAATAATTTAGAAACTATACACATACAATTTGTCCAAAAGTGATAATAGTAGTACATATTGTAAAAAATGAAATTATTTATCGCCCCGCTTTTGACGCACCGTGTATGTATATTTCTGCACATAATAATAACTTTTAAGTTTTAAATTTAAGCATTCTTGTTATCTTTAATCATAAGATATAAATCCTCCCAGAACAAACTTTTTGGACACAACATGCGCTAATAAAGACACTGTCAGTATAATACTATATTTCTAACTTAATGGTCGGGCAATATAGCTTTATGTGACAGTATATCTTCGCAAAGATTTTAAGAAAAGAAAAAAACTTAGTGCAATCGTATAAAGCAAGAAAAAAAACCTTATTTAGTTTCAAATTTTCGGGCGTTTTTTTAACTTTGGATGAGTATCACTTTTAAACGGACCACTGGTAAACTATCAGACTTTTGGCCTATTGAGACCTGCATAAGTATACTTATAGTTGGGTCATTTTTAAAATGAAAATTCGATGCCCTTTGAAAAGAAAAAAAAACATAAAAAGTAACAAAAAGGTTTAATTTTTATTGTCGGCTTTTTATATGGTCTATTATTACAGACACGTGCGGGAAGCGGCAATATAAAAAGCAAAGGCGGCTGCTAGTTCAAATTAAACCTATTCGGCTACTTTTTAAGTTTTTTTTTCCTTTTAAAGAGAACCTTATTTTCATTCTTATATTGATCCAACTATAACTATAATTTTTTTTCGTAATAATAACTTTAATACTACTAGCTCCCTGACTAAATGGAAAACGACAATATCAATATTAAAATAATTTCGGATGTTGCCAAATTAAAAATGCAGGGCCTTTATGTGATTATTAGTGTTATATTTTACATTTTAGTTGTTATTTGGCTGTTGAGGGAAATTCATCAATTAAATCAGTTAGTTTTACGTTGATAGCCTAAAACAGTATAATTTATAATTTGTTAATTGTTCTTGTGCTTTTTGTTACATTCTTGTTATTTTTTGTGTATGGGGAGTTTTTTTTAGTTTAGTGTTATAGTTTAAATATATATATATATATATATATATATATATATATATATATATATATATATATATATATATATATATATATATATATATATATATATATATATATATATATAATTTTTTAAGTCTGTGTGTTGCTGTCGTCAGTATGACTGCTATTTGGAGACCATTTGAAGTGAATAATTATGATTTTAAACCTTGGCGACCATTTATAGACAATCAAGAACTATGGCGACCATACGAAATTAATAAAGACTCAAAAAAAGCGGAGAAAACTGACACAAACATAACCGATTTGTCTGGAAAGCATCTATCGCGCGATGCTCAGCAAATAATATTAAATATCTATTTTAATCTAAAAAAAGAAATGGACGAAGGCAAACTTAAACTAATTAGGAAAGTCAGTGAATGGGCAGGTATTGGTTTTCGCACAGCCTATAATATTGTTACCAAAGGTGTAACTGAAATATCCAGAAGAAACAAAATAACGTTAAAAAAAGTACACACAGGCGTAAAAATGGAAATAAAAAATATAGTTTACAATTTTTATAAAAAAAATATATCTCCTACTGTCAGTCAAATTCTAGCAGAAGTAAAAATGAAGAAACTTGACTTTCCATATAAATCTTTAACAACTTTAAAGTTACTTTTAAAACAACTTAATCTACGATACAAGAAATTGGATAGAAGGCAAAAAATTATGGAGTCATCCAGAATAGTTCAGCATAGAAAAAAGTACCTTCACAGTATCGCGAAGTATCGAAGTGAAGGCAAGTCAATTGTATATTTAGATGAAACGTGGTATGACACGCATGATATTAAAGGCAAAGGATGGACGGACGGGACTAAAAAAACAACGCTGGATGTACCCCCTTCTCGTGGAAAAAGAATTATCGTTGTTCATGCGGGAAATGAAAAAGGTTTTGTTAAAAACAGTTTAATGTTATCAGCTAAAAATATTGCAAAATGTAGCGCTGACTACCATCAAGATATGGATTCTGCACTGTTTGAACAATGGTTTGAGAAAAATTTAGTCCCTAATTTAGAACCGCAAAGTATTATAGTTCTTGATAATGCTCCCTATCACTCGCGGCAAATACAAAAAATTCCAACTAAAGCTACAAAAAAAGCCGACATTAAGAGATTTTTTCAAGAAAACATTGGTCCGATTCCCCCAGAATGTAAAACAAAAGACAGCCTTTTAAAAATCATAAAGGACAAAAAAATTTCAAAGTCATATTATATCGATAACTTAGCAACCCATCATGGTCATACGGTTTTGCGTTTACCGCCTTATCATTGTGTTTTCAATCCAATTGAACATATGTGGCATTATTTAAAGGACTACGTCCGAAAAAATAATACTGAACCAAAATTTAGTGAAAACGTATTGAACCTTATAAGACAAGGGGTTAAAGAAGTGGACAAGTACTGGCCTGGGTGCGTAAGACATGTGATAAAAGAGGAGGAAAACTTTAGAAATAAAAGTGTAAATATTAGGCCGTTGGTAATAACAGTGGATCAAAGTGATACAGAGGATGATGAAATAGAGCTTTTATAAAAATAAATAAATGTTTGCTTGGTAAGTACTTTTTTACCATTAGTCTTAAATTAAAATAACTTATTTATTTTGGCGATTATTAATTTAAATTTGTATATAATAGTATTTTAAGTAAATATAACTCAGTTCGGCAACAATGGTTAAAGCCATCGGAACTTGAAGGCGGCCGCAATTTCAAAGCTAAACCCTTCCGACTTAATTGTACAAGACGTAGCTATTTCTTTATGGATTTTTTTTTCTTTTCAAAGGGGACCGAATTTCCATTTTTAAAATGATTTTACATACCATTTTAGTAGGAATTAGTGCATGGTTTCTAAAAAAAATAAATAGAACATTTAAACTTAAAATTAAATGTAATTAAACAATATAAATCTTACTTATCTGTAACAGATGAAATTTGTTTAAAAATTTCATCTATATTAAATCTCACAGCTTGTTTTTTAACCTAAATCTGGCCTTAAATTATTTGTCATTCCAAATATTCAAATGATCTGGTCGATTTCTGTATATTTATGGGGCTCGAGAGTGTGCAACATTAATAAGTTATTCTACAAAATCCTTGTCGTCTGTCATATCTTTTCATACCAGATCAAATTTTAATTATAAAAACCGAATAGTTATCAAGGAAGTTTAAAGGTGTATGGAAGCCCAATACTGTAGAACAAAATTGTCCAGGCGTGCAGGGCAGCGGGAATAGGGGGGTTGGCCCTGCGGAATTTGCGCAATGAATAGTAGGTCAGGGCCGGATTTCCATAATTCTTTGTTACTATCTATAAAATTGACATCATCAAATGTCAAATTCCAACATTCACTGTTTTTTTTTTTTTTTGCACAAAATTGTTGGTTATTAAAGGATACTACCATAGAATATTTAAAATTATTGTGTAATATTAGATTTTATATCATCTGATATAATATGGAAAGAATAGGTGGCGCCACTTTACTGCCTTCTATTTAAATGGTCGATATTTTTGAAAGTTTTGTATTTTTACCAAAAATCTTTGTAAATAAATAAAAACACGATTTTTAAAATAAATTTCAAACATTGTATGATAGTATTATGTACTTATCACCAATTTTGTGATAAAAGAAGGGCAAGATAGTGTAAATGAGTTTAATCTAATCCTAAGATTCTGGTTGTACATTATAAAAAGTGAAAGTTTTTATAACTGCTTTTTAGGCATATACTTTTCACTAATAACAAACATTTATGAGACAGAATAACAGTGGTTAAAAATGTTTAGTAACCTTTGGTACCTGAGTATCCATTGTAACAATATCCGTTAAATATTATGTGTGTACAGTATGTCGAGCTTAAAAAGTTGATAATGCAAGATTAAGAAACCAAAAATCTAATTTATTTTTAAACAAATGGTATTGTCTCGAAAGTTGCCTCCTCTCCGATTTTGATCAAATTTGGTATATAGGGGTTTTTTGGGGCGCTGATTACAAATCTGAAAAATATCTTTTCGGCAACGTTTCGTTTCCAAGATCTTCATCATCAAAGTTGAAAATTAAACTAACCTTAGTTTCACTATATTCTCCCTTCTTTTTGTACACAATTCTTGATTTTTACACTAAAGTGGCACACGATATTTTATAAACACCTTTTAAAACCTTGTATTTTTATTTATTTTACATCTTTTTTCCATTAAATTGCGAACTTTCCTTAAAAAATAAAAGTGTAAAAAAGGTGTAAAATAAACATAAAAAAGTTTTTAAAAGGTGTTTGTGAAATATTGTGTGCCAATTTAGTGTAAAAATCAAAATTTTGTGGAAAAAGAAGGAGGATAGTGTAAATAAGGTTAGTTTGATTTTCAATTTTGGTGATGAATATCTCGAAAACGAAACATTGCCGAATTTTTTTCAGATTTGTAATCAGCCCAAAACCGTACCAAAATTGTACTTCCTTTCATTCAATTAGAGGGACCTGTATATATTTAAATTTGCCTCGTCTGCCCAGTAATCAATAATTTTGATCCTTTAAAAGAGTGTACTAAATTATTAAACAAAATAAAAATACCTAAATGTAAACCTTATTTCTTTTTAATAATCCACAGAAATACACAAACATTGGGGAAATCATCTAAAAGATAGTTAAGATTGCCTTACTTTTCTCACTGCTATTTCCTATGAAATTTTCATTTTCTATTATTCATAATTGATATATTATTATTTATTCGGTTACCTAACGTTACGTCTTATAAAAAGCACCTAATTTAAAGATAAAAAATACTTACCTAAAGTTAAAAAGACGGGTATGTTACCCTTGGATTTGCAAGACAAAACCATACAACCTCTAGTCATTTTGTTACGATATTATAAGTAACAAACAATAAACACAAAATTATAGTCACAATTTAATAACCAATTACTAAAATCAGGTTTTGATCAATCCAAAAAACGATACTCCGGCTCTCATAAAATTATAATGTGTTGGCTAACTTCACACTGATTTATCAGTGTGTAAGTAACAACACATTAAATATTTCGTGGAATTTTGTTATTGCGCAGAATCGGCAGGGCCAACTCTGACAGTTATTTTCATACTGGGCTGGACATTTTTTGATCGAATGGGCCATAGCATTGGGCTTCCATTTGATTTGTATGAAAGTAACTTCCGTCATAACGATTACTACAGAAGGGATTTTGAGGTAAAATATACATGTGAAGACGGCTATTTTATAGAATAAAAAGGTCACTGTATTAAAATTTATAATTATTTAACATGTTTCAAATTTTGGTATTGTCCAATATTTTTATATACAAAATGTGTTTTGAATGAACAGTTGTTTAGTGTTGACCTGTTTATTTTTTGGGGTTAAAAATATTGTCACAAAAAAACGAGCCCAAACGGCCCAAACTACTCGAGTTCCCCATTATTAAAAAAAACAGAATACTCGATAATCGCGATCAGTGCTCGGGTAATTTTTACTTCAAGCATATACCTTCTAGAGGCGGCCTATCTGTCCTGCTCCGCGGGCTGATAGGTCGGCAGGGAGGGGTAGAAGTGGAACTATTTGCTGCAAGTCTATGATTGCGAAATACTTCACGTTCTGAGCGGTCTGAAAACCTGAAATTAAACGAAAATATATGAGACACAGAATTATATCCTTAAAAATAAAATAAATACAACATTTTTAATAATTTTCAAACGTTTAAAAGCTTCTATATTTATTTCTGAAAGAACATAATTAAACATGGTAATTGTCTAGAAAGTGGCCGCAATTCCGATTTTGACCAAATTTGGTATACGGGGTTTTTTTTGGGCGCTGATCACGAATCTGAAAACCTTTTGTGGCGGAAACGTTTCGTTTTCGAGATATCCATCATCAAAGTTGAAAATCAAACTAACCTCATTTACACTATTCCTCCTTCTTTTTGTACAGAATTCTTGATTTTTACACTAAATTGGAACACAATAGTTAAAAAACTACTTTTAAAAACTTGTTTTTATATTTATTTTATACCTATTTTTCATTTAATTGTAAAAATTCACTTTCAAACGCTGCAACCAGGTATACAATATATACAACATGGCCGCCCTGTTTGAAAGCGATACTTGGCAATTTAATAAAGAAAAAGGTGTAAAATAAACTAAAAAAAGGTTTTAAAAGGTATTTATAAAATATTGTGTGCCACTTTAGTGTAAAAATCAAGAATTGTGTACAAAAGGAAGGGGGAATATAGTGTAAATGAGGTTAGTTTGACTTTCAAGTTTGATGATGGATATCTCGAAAACGAAACGTTTCCGCCAAAAAAGGTTTTCAGATTCGTGATCGGCGCCCAAAAAAATCCCCGTATACCAAATTTGGTCAAAATCGGAGTTGCGGCCACTTTCTGAACAATTACCTTAAACATACCTTTTTTCCACTTTATCCAAGGCGTCAGCAACTGTTTCGGCCTTCCTTTGCCATCATCAGTGTTGTACGGCCCCTAGGGACAACAACAGACAGCCGCCTACTTGTTATATGTCTAATTTCAAGCTGAAAAGTAGGCTGCTGCCAAGAAGACACCAAGGCCTGAAAATTTAATTATTTTAAGTTATATTACTATTGTTAATAAAAATAAATTTTGATCTTAACTAGCAAAATTAATAGCAAATTTTCAATGCCTACTGGTGTATTCTTAATTTAAAGTTTTCTAGTAGAACTTATTTCGTTATAAACTAAAAAAAAGCAGAAACTAGTACATTTAAAATTCAAAAATAACCTTTAAAAAATATAAGTACATTTAAAAAACAAAAATAACCTGAAAAAAAATATTAGTACATTTGAAAAACAAAAATAACCTGAAAAAAAGTAATTAGTACATCTGAAAAATAAAAATAACCTGAAAAAATATATATTAGTACACCTAAAAAAATTATTTTGTATATTTGGAAAACAAATATAACCTAAAAAAATATATTAGAACCATTGAAACACAAAAATAACCTGAAAAAAGTATATTTGTACATTTGGAAAATAAAAATAACCTGAAAAAATATATTAGTACATTTAAAAAACAAAAATTATCTGAAAAAAAATATATTAGAATATGTCAAAAACAAAAACAACCTGGAAAAAAATAATAGTTAGTATATTTGGAAAACAATAATAACCTGAAAAAATATATTAGTACGTTTAAAAAACAAACATTTTCTGAAAAATATTATATTAGAACATTTACAGAATAAAACCAAGCTGAGAAAAATTAATTGGTAGACTTGAAAACATCTGAAAAACAAAAATTACCTGAAAAAAAAACTAATTAGTACATTAAAAAAAAAAACGAAAAAATTACCTGAAAAATATATTAGTACATTTAAAAAAAAAAATTCTGAAAAATAATATATAACAACATTTGAAGACCAAAACCAATCTGAAAAAATTAATTAGCAGACTTGAAAATATCTGAAAAAAAAATAGTACATTTGGAAAAGAAAATACCTAAAAAAAATTAGTACATCTGAAAAACAAAAATTACCTGAAAAAAACTAATTAGTACATTAGAAAAACAAATAAATTACCTGAAAAAATAAATTAGTACATTTAAAAAACAACAATATCCTGAAAAAAACTAATTAGTTCATTTAAAAACAAAGAATGACCTGAAAAATAAATCATTTAGTAAATTTTAAAAATCCCGAAAAAAAACATTTAGTGGATTTAAGAAACAAAGATATATTTAATGTTTTCTTACGAGACTTCCAGCAATTTATCTTTTATGGCAAAACCAAAACACATCCAGAAACCAATCATTTATATTTATTAAAATGAAATTACCATTTGGATTTAAGAATTAAAAATTTTAAAACAGTTTTTTTGCCTTGGTAAATTACATAATTAATTTGGAAATTAATATTTTACAAAATAATATAAATTGCTAGCGATTCGATACGATCAATCCGATCTTTTCCGAACATTAGCCAAAAAAAGACCGGAAAGTGTCGCGATCCATCCGGTCCTTTGGGTGCGTTAGACTTTGGGACCGGATCGATATACTGCCCGATCCATCCGTTCTTTTCAGAGGTACGTTAGACTTAAAAAGACGGTTCGATTCTCCCGTGATTGGCTTCTGTATCTTTTTTTCTAGACTTCTGATATAACATAAAATATTATTTTAAACACTGCTTTAACATTAAAAAAATATAGTTGCCATCTGCAAACCTTCAGGGCCGTAATAAATGCAAAAAACATGGCCCCTTCCTAAGTTCCTTTAAAAGCAACAATCAAACCATCCAGAAACCAATCATTATATTTACTAAATTAAATTACCATTTAGATTTAAGAATTAAAAATTCAAACATTTTCTTCATTATTAAATTATATTTTAATTAAATTTTTAAATTAAATAAAAATTATACGTCCCATCGACTTTCGAACGTTAACCAAAAAAAAAGCAAGGTCCATCCTCGGTCCTTTGGTGTAGACTTTGGGACACATCGATACATCTATTTATTTCGAGGTATTAATTAAAAGGTTTCGAATTTTCACTTCTGTATTAAATTAATGTAAAAATTATTTTTAAATAAATTTAGTTCTATCCATTTTTAACTTAGCAAAAAGACGAAATGCGACATGGTCCTTTGTCTTACTTTCATCATAATACATCAGTTCATATTACTAAGAGTACATTTGATGGTATCAGCATAAATTTTAATTATAATTTGTTTTCTATTATCTTTCCATAGATATTTTACTTCAAAAACAGTTAGTAATGCATGTCACTCTATTAAAAGATCTGTTCTTTGTTTAACTAAAATAATTAGTTTACCAAAAAATATTACACTTTTTCTAATCTCAAAAAATACTTTACCTTAAATTCTATGATTATTTAATGGCTAATTTAAGATAATATATTAAGTATCAATAGATAATTATTAAAAAAATCGTCCATCCTATCCTTGATTGATATTAAAATATTTTAAACGACTTAAAAATACCATACGAACTTAGCTTATTCAAAAACCAAATAAATTTTACATTTCAACATTAAAAAATATATTCCACTCAATTAGGATTAATAAATGCAAAAAAAATTCAAAAATTTTCGCTTTTTAAAAATTTTAATTTAAAATTATATTTTCAAAATAAATAATTAGATTGATAATAAAATACTTTCAACGTTAGCCAATAAAAACGAAATTGCGATATCGTCCTATATATTTAGACTTGGCGGATCGAATCATCCGATCCATCGTTCTTTTCAAGGTACTTAGACTAAAACAGACTCGTCTCTTTCGGATGGTTGTTTGGACCGAAAATTCCCGATCCTCGTTTTTAAGTTTAGTTCCTACTTTTAAAATTTTTCTATAATAAAAGATTATTGTTATTATTAAATAAAAAAACATTGTCGCGACTTTTATACTTCAGATACCTAAATATTACTGTTTCCTAAAAATTTGGATTTTTTATTACTTTATATTGATTATTATGTAATATTTATAAAAATTATGAGTAAAAAGGGTACTAACTGCAAATTTACTCTAAATTAACTTATCTTTCAGCTTAATACCTAAAAATTTAAAACCTTTATTAAATTTTCAACTTCAGTAAACAAAAAATGGCCTTCCTAATCCAAAACAAACCTCACATTAATTACTAAAAATTTTTAATAAAAAAAATTTCTCTTAAATAGAAAATTAATAATATACGTTAGACTTAAAAGACGGTACGATTCTCCGTGATTGGCTTCTGTATCTTATGCCACCAAGAAAAATTGCGCTTCTGGTATTTGTAAGTGTTTTAGTTGTTTTCTATCCTGATAACTATTCCATTAGATTAATGTATTACTGATGCTTTTTAATTAATTATCTCGTTCTCTGTAATAACAAGGACCACTAATACCTATCATCTATATTAAGAAAAAATGTGACGTCTGTAAAGTTTTCTATTGTTTGTAGATATACTTCTAGAAAAAATAAAATCACACTCAAGAGTTTAAACCCTGCTTTCTACTTAAAAAATACTATTGGCATCTGCGATGCTTTTTTCATTAATTATTTAATTCCTATCTAACAAAGAACTACTGTTACATTACTGTCCGCATTAAGAAAAAATGAAGCGTCTGCAACGCTTATTGTAGTTTTTACTTTAAGATGCGCCCTACATTAAAAGAAAACACATTTGGCATCTGCATGCTTTTTTATAAATTATTTCACTTTTATAATAACAAAGGATTATTATTGTTGCATTACTGTCTCTACATACAAAAAAACAAGTGGCCTGCGACGCATTTTTTAAACTAGACTTCAAATAACCTAAAACATTAATTCAGACCTGCTTCTACACTTATAAAAAAATGGCATTTCTAATATATGAAAGAGTACTTGATGGCATAAAATTAGATTATAATAATATATTTAATATCCTGAAATATTTTATAAAGTACATACGATCGAGATGGGTGACTTGAACACTCGAAACTTTAACCTTCACTACCACTAATCTATTTTTTTCAGACTTTGATATAACATAAAATATTATTAAAACTGCTTTCAACATTAAAAAATATAAGTTGCCACTGCAACCCTTCAGGCGTAATAAATGCAAAACAATGGCCCCTTCCGTAATTTTCCTTTAAAAGCAACAATCAAACACATCCAGAAACCAATCATTATATTTACTGCAATAAAAATATCATTTAGATTTAAGCATTATAAAAATCAAAACATTTTTTCTCTTTATTGATTTATGTTTTATGGAAATAAATATTTTCCAAAATAATATAAATTGCTAGCGATTCGATACGATCAATCCGATCTTTTCCGAACGTTAGCCAAAAAAAGACCGGAAAGTGTCGCGATCCATCCGGTCCTTTGGGTGCGTTAGACTTTGGGACCGGATCGATATACTGCCCGATCCATCCGTTCTTTTCAGAGGTACGTTAGACTTGAAAAGACGGTACGATTCTCCGTGATTGGTTCTGTATCTTTTTTTCTAGACTTCTGATATAACCTAAAATATTATTTTAAACACTGCTTTCGACGTTAAAAAATATAGTTGCCATCTGAACCATTTATGCAAGTGAAGGTTAAACCCAATAGTAGATTAGGCCATAATAATGCAAGAAACAATGGGCCCTTGCCGCAATTTTCTTTTGAAAGCAACAATCAAACCCATCCAGAAACCAATCATTATATTTACAGAAATTAAATTACCAATTAGATATAGAATTGAAAAATATAAAACCTTTTTCTGCTTTATTGAATTATATTGTTAATTTGAAATTAATATTTTCAAAGTAATATAAATTGGTAGCGATTCGATACGATCAATCGATCTTTCGAACGTTAGCCAAAAGACCGGAAAGTGTCGCGATCCATCCGGTCCTGGTGCGTTAGACTTTGGGACCGGATCGATATACTGCCGATCCATCCGTTCTTTTCAGAGGTACGTTAGACTTAAAAGACGGTACGATTCTCCGTGATTGGGTTCTGTATCTTATGCCACCATGAAAAATTTGCCTCTGCCTTTCCATTGATTTGTAGATATAGGACTTCTAAAAAAATAAAAGCACACCTAAGAGTTTAAATCCTGCTTCTACAAAAATATACATATTTGGCATCTGCGATGCTTTTTTCATTAATTATTTAATTTTCTATCATACCAAAGAACCACTGTTACATTACTGTCCGCATTAAGAAAAAATGTAGCGTCTGCACTATTTGTAGTTTTTCTTTAAGATCCGCCTCATTAAAAAAACTCATTTGGCATCTGCGATCTTTTTTATAAATTATCTCACTTTCTATAATAACAAAAGATTAATATTGTTTCATTACTGTCTCTACATACAAAAAAGAACAAGGTGGCGCCAGAGACGCTATTTTTTGAACTAGACTTCCAAGATAACCTAAAACATTAATTCAGGCCCTGCTTGCTAAACTTCATAAAAAAAAATTGGCATTTCTAATTATTCATGAAAGAGTACTCTGATGGCATAAGAATAAGATTATAATAATATATTTAATATCCTGAAATATTTTTATAAAGTACATACGATGGAGATGGGGTAGACTTAATCACTGCGACTTCTGATATGACATAAAATAATATTTTAAACACTGCTTTCAACATTAAAAAAATATAGGTGCCACCTGCAACCCTTCAGGGACGTAATAAATGCAAAAAACAGTGGTCCCTTCCGGTAATTTTCCTTTAAAAGCAACAATCAAACCCATCCAGAAACCAATCATTATATTTACTAAAATAAAATTATCATTTAGATTTAACAATTGAAAAATTCTAATCAGTTTTTTAGCTTTATTGAATTATAAAGTTAATTTGGAAATTCATGTTTTCCAAAATAATATAAATTGCTAGCGATTCGATACGATCAATCCGATCTTTTCCGAACGTTAGCCAAAAAAAGACCGGAAAGTGTCGCGATCCATCCGGTCCTTTGGGTGCGTTAGACTTTGGGACCGGATCGATATACTGCCCGATCCATCCGTTCTTTTCAGAGGTACGTTAGACTTGAAAAGACGGTACGATTTTCCCGTGATTGGGTTCTGTATCTTATGCCACCATGAAAAATTTGCGCTCTGCAACGCCTTTCCATTGATTTGTAGATTAGTATTAAAAATAAAGCACACTTAAGAGTTTAAACCTGCTTTACAAAAATATAATATTGATCTGCGATGCTTTTTCATTAATTATTTAATTATCTATATAACAAGAACTACTGTTACATTACTGTCCGCATTAAAAAAAGGTGTCTGACCTCATTTGTTTTTTTCTTTAAGATCCGCCTACATTAAAAAAACTAATTTGCATCTATAGTTTTTATAAATAATATCACTTTCATAATAACAAAAGATAATATTGTTGCATTCTGTCTACATACAAAAAACTAGACTTCTGATATAACATAAAATATTATTTTAAACACTGCTTTCAACATTAAAAAATATAGTTGCCATCTACAACCCTTCAGGGCCGTAATAAATGCAAAAAACAATGACTTCTTCAGTAATTTTCCTTTAAAAGCAACAATTAAACCCATCAGAAACCAATCATTATATTTACTGAAATTAAATTACCATTTAAATTTAAAATTGAAAAATTCAAAACATTTTTCTCTTTATTGAATTATATTGTTAATTTGAAAATTAATATTTTTCAAAAATAAATTGGTAGCGATTCGATAGATCAATCGATCTTTTCCGAACTTAGCCAAAAAAGACCGAAAGTGTCGCGATCCATCGGTCCTTTGGGTGCGTTAGACTTTGGACCGGATCGATATACTGCCCGATCCATCCGTTCTTTTCGAGGTACGTTAGACTTGAAAAGACGGTAGATTCTCCCGTGATTGGTTCTGTATCTTATGCCACCATAAAAAATTTACGCCCTGGTATTTGTAAGTGTTTTAGTTGTTTTCCTATCCTGATAACTATTTTACATTAGATTAAAGTATATACTTGATGCTTTTAATTAATTATCTCGTTCTCTGTAATAACAATGGACCACTAATACCCTATCATCTATATTAAGAAAAAATGTGACGTTGTAAAGTTTTTCTATTGTTTTGTAGATATACTTAGACAAAAATATCACATCAAAAAAACATTAAAAGTTCACATGCTCAAATTTTAATCTAAAAAAATTAAAAAAAAAATTGGTTTCAATACATTAAAATACATATTATGGGTATCTAAAAACATGGCATAAGCTTGTTGTATAATTATAATTCTAAAAATAAAATAAATTATGTTATCATCTAAAAAGAACTACTGTTCATTACTGTCCGCATTGAAAATGAAGCGTCTGCAACGTTATTTGTAGTTTTCTACTTAAAGATGCGCCCTACATTAAAGAAAAACATTTGGATCTGCATGCTTTTTCATAAATATTTCACTTTCTATAATAACAAGATTATTATTGTTGCATTACTGTCTTACATACAAAAAAACAATGTGGGCCTGCGACGCCATTTTTGAAACAGACTTGTAAAATAACCTAAAACATTAATTCAGACCTGCTTGCTACATAATAAAAAAAGGTATTTCTAATTATTCATAAAAGAGTACTTGATGGCATAAGAATTAGATTATAATAATAAGTTAATATCCTAAATATTTTTATAAAGTACATACGTGAGATGGGGTGACTTGAACTACTGCGACTTCTAATTTCACCACCAAAATAACTTATTTTATAGCTACATCAGCTAACAACATTACCAACTTATAATATTACACTAAACAACTCTTTGGGGTCGTAATAAATTGTCAACACAAGCATAATGGCCTCAGAATTTTCTGGTTACAGGACAAGCAATCGCCTTTTTAAATGTTTTCACAAACAGCAGTGGTATCATCTCAATGTTCGATTTTGCTTTGAGTAAAAGATTTTCGTACATTTAAAACTTAAATAAAATTATGAATCTAGTTTTCAGATAAACTTTAATGTACAGATTAAAAGTTAATTTTGTTGAAATGTCACTGTCGAGAAATAATAAAAATTGCTTTACGATTCATACGATTAAATCAGTCTTTTACAGAAGTTTCCAAAAATCCAAATGACATGTTGATCCTCAGTCTTTTCATTAAAAGCTTTGGACTATCGATATACTATGTCGATCCTCCGTTTATTACAGAGGACTTTGTTAGACTTAGAAAAAGGTATGTTCTTCCCGGATGGGTTCTTAACATCTTAGCCACCATGATAAATTTGCGCTTGCGTATTTGACATTAGGTTTCCTGTCCTATATTTCCATTGATGTTGTATTGTATGACTTTTTAATGGTTGATCTTTTTCTTAATAACAATGGCCACTATAAATCATTAATTTTAAGTCACATGTTGTTGAAATGTTTTAAATTTCTAGCAAAATTTAACTTAATATTAAATACATAATTAAAAAATCCAGGGCCGTATTTAAAAAAACAGTTGATGATGACAGCTCAAAGACGAAACGTCGGTGTATAAATCTAATAACACTATCTTGTAGAACAGAAAAAGTAGCAATGGAAATGTAAAAGTTATTTTGTTACATCGATTCAAATAAAGTCATAAAAAAATAAAAACGAAATTGCGAATAATCGGTTTTTTCCAAAAGTAAGTATTCGAAAATTTTAAAGTTCTAAGGTGGCATTTTGATTAGCATCATATTGCGCAACTTTGCCTTCATTTAACCGACCTCGTATCTCTTCAAGTTTTCGAGATCCTAATGATAAGACTCGAATTTGGTACACCCTGTACAGATTTATCTTAATCCAATGGCTAATTTTTCCTCTGGAGTTATTGGATATTTAACTCTGTTGTCTGGGTCGGACTTTATATCGTCTTTTATTAAGTCAAGAATAAAACTAAACTCTGCTTTATTCAGTCTAAAATATTTTCTAAATTTTACTTCATCCTATTGCAGATGTCGATTTATTAATGTAGTATAACAACCCTCATCGCGTCTTTGCTGAAATATTGGATTTATAGAGGCATTGCTATGTTTCAGATTGGCTAATTGTAATAGTATTTCGTCATCCTCTTTTTCTTCTAATAATAAATATATTGCTAGATCATCCATCACGACTCTTACCAAAGATTATTCCCTTTCACTAATAATTTTGCTATCGCGAGTTTGAGCCGCGGTCCTAAGAAACCACCTGATTAAACGGCGGCCGCATGCGTTAGTCGCATTGCGTTAGTCGCATGCGACGGCCGCGTGGAAGGAACCACACCTTAAAGGTATGTTTCCTTCCACGCGGCCGCCGCATGCGGCTAACGCACTACGTTAGCCTCAAAGCACTCCTTCTCATGTTTTTAAATGTGCCTGGGTTGTTCCAAGCGGCCGTCGTATGCGTCCGCTGTCAACGACTGCGATTGATGCGACTGGACTGCTGAAGCAACTAACCATCAATCTATCGCTCAGGTTACCAATATAAAATTTTTGGGAGTAACATTGAATCAGAAAATGACCTGGAAGAGCCATATTAATGGTTTAAGAACTAAATTAGGTAAATCTTGCTTTTGATTCGATACTTAAAGGTGTAGTCCATTAAAAACGCGGGTCCTAGGTAGTACCCAATTTCGCTGCAATTGGAGACTACTTTCGGGGTACGTTTTTTAGATCGTCGATACGGTATACTAATACCTACCGAATTTCGGAGTCCGCAGCTCGGAAATTCTGGGATCTGGTTTTTTTTTAACGAAAATCTAATAAAAAAAAACTTATTACGTTTTTTGGGTCGCTGATTTCGAATTTTGGGGTTCCAGAACCCTTGAACCCCGGCGTTACCCCTAAAAGGGCAAAAACCACCCTTTTTAGGGGTTTTTTAGGAATAATCTCAAAAAAAATATATAGAAATTTTTGAATATTGATAAAAATTTGTATTTTTTATGACATTATATTAATTTGAGACTAAATTAAATTTTCGGGTATTTCATTGTGGGTGTATCCCTAAAATATCGTACAATTTAAAAAAAAATGCAAACAAAAATAAATGTGTGCCTTTTTGCCTAAAATTTTGGATAAATAGCCATTTTACGACCCAAAAAAATATTTCCCTCCCCTAAGGGATTATAAGTACCCCTTGCACCCCTTTTGGGGGCTTCGAATATATCCAATTCGAATTAAAAGTAAAACAATGGGTTTAAAATAATTTCTTTTCTATGGTTCTTTATTAATCCAAAAACTTTGCTTACAAAAAAGTATCAACAGATGTTTTTACGTTTTTGACGAGAAAAACTACCCCCAAAAATATGATCAAATAAAAAGTGCGCAAAAAAAATTAATTTCTTGCATTTTGCCATAGATTTTTCATAAAAAGCTATTTTTCGATAAAGATTTTTTTTTCATCCCATTAACAACTAAAATGTATCCGTAAATCTTTCTTGGATGTTAAAAAATATCTAATTTAATATAAAATAACAATAATTAGTTTATAATAATTACTTTTACATTTTTTTTAAATAGCTTTTTATTCGAAAAATAAAGCAAAAAATTGAGGGGTTGTATCTGCCCCCCCCAATAAATTACCCTAAAAATTTAATTTAGGCTCCAACCAATAAAATGTCATAAAAAATATAAATTTTTATCAATATAAAATAATTTCTATAAAAATTTTTCCAAGAGTATTCTTAAAAACCTCAAAAAGGGTGTTTTTTGCCCTTTTACGGGTGTTTCCAGGATTTAAGGAAGTCGGGACCCCCAAATTCGAAATCAGCGACCCAAAAAACGGATCCTGAGAGCATATAAGAGGTGCGAAAGGGACAGTTTCATAAGTTTTTATAAAATCAACCCCTAAAAAGGATGTTTTTTGCCTTTTTAGGGCTGACCAGGCCCGGATTTAGGGGAGGGCAGGCGGGGTCACTGCCCCGGGGCCCCCACAAGAGAGGGGCCACCACAATAGTATCAAAATATTCGTGTTAAGCACAAGAATGATTTCACCTCGGATTTTACAAACTTCTGTCAGTAATATTTTAAATATTTTTTAGTTAAAAATGCTTATAAACAAATTACGCTGCTTTTTTTGTCAAAAATAATCCGTTAAGGAAGCTGTAACCGTTTTTTCTATCAATATTTAGGGGATCTATCATATCTCATTTTAAATCTTAGACCTTAAGAGTGCATTTACGCTACACTTTAGGGGTCGGGCGAAAGGACGCGGAGACGGTGGGCGGAGACTAACAAACCCCCACTACCACAATTTTCGTATAGCCGCATTAAAAATATTATATTTTATTTAGGTTCTTCCAAATTCGGTGTATCGATGCGATGTTGTTTCCGATTGCAAGCCTACAGGAGATAACGTTTTTCGGTAACTAGTTTTCACTTAAATGACATAAATTATACATCATTTTAAAGGTAAGGAAATAATATATGCCTCTACTGTAACGGATTTTTGAAATATGAGTCGAGTTAAGAGAAAATAGTATCTAAACATAACCGATTTTAGGGTGACTTTCACTCAAGGAAATATTAAAAACTAAATCCCAATTTAAAAAACTATTACAGCAGAAGCCTAGATTTAAGTGTTGGATTTTATATAGTTTTTGAAAATTATCGATAACTTATACCGTTTTTTGAGAAAAACATTATGCCCCGAACCCCAAATTGGATCCAATTTTCGCGGCGCGAATGGACTCTTAAGTTTAAAACGAGCACCTGTGGGTCTTTCTACGTTGAATAGAAGCCAAGTTATTACGGAAAAGTTAGGAAAAACGTTATTTCGCAATATTTTTGCATTAAATTTACAATATCTCCAGTTGTAATTGACGAATTTTAATTAAAAAAACGCCATTTTGTTTCTTTTTTCATAAGGAACAAAAAAGTATTTAAGAACATTTTTCTATCTTCAATAGTTTATTAGCTACAGTGTATTAAACAATTAAATAGTTTATAACAATTTTCTGACCACTTTTCAGGAAAAGCGAGTTTCGGATTCGGATTTAGCAGGAGAAAACAACTACTCGATCTCGTGGACCTTGTTTTAAATAGTAAGATGTAGGCTCCCCACACGAAATGTGTCCAAGGGCCTCCACAGTCCTAAATCCGGCACTGGGGCTGACGCTCAGGGTTTAATGTCAATATAAAAAAAATCACCTGATTAATATAAAAAAAATATTTATTAAATAAATATACGAAATAAGTCAGTAACACATTTTAAAATATATTTAACGTCTTCAGAGAAGCAACTGAAAAAATGTTGTGACTGTAAGGTGACGTCAACTAAAATAATAGACTTCTTACACAGATTTTCTTTCCCTAAAAATACCCCTTTGTATAGGCAAAGGCAGAGATCTGAACTGTTTTGGATCGAAATAAATCAAATTTTTATTACTGTAAATTATCATCTTCGACAGTTTCAACTAAGACTTCGTCCCGTATCTCGTAAGTTTTAACAATGGATACTTCCTTGCCCTCAACTTCTACGTCTCCAACGAAATCTTCGGTAATAAAGAATTGTTCAGCTTCATCCAAAATAATATCTTTTTCTGGATTTGCTTCTTCATCTATTGTGTCCTCTACTAGAATGTCCTGTTCTACTGTTCCCTCTTCCATTTCTATATTAAGGTCATCTTCGTCCTCGAGTGTTACAGTGAGTCCATGTTTGTTTCGCAAGTGAAACCTGAAAATATTTAAGGAAGTTGTATCGCGGCAGTCGTATTAAAAAGTTTACGCTAGAGTATACAGTACAGTCGATCGGCCATTGTACCGGGTGTCCTAATAAGAAAGGACGCCGGCTGTATCTCAGAAAATGTTCATTGCATAGCCTTGGGGAAAAATATATTTATTAAAAGGGGTCAAGAGAAATAGCTGGAAATTATTTTTAAGTTTCTGGAATGGCCGCTAGGGGGCGTAAATGCAATTTTGAATCTAAAAAAGTGATTTTTCTGTGAATTTTGCTATATTAACGTAACAAAAAAATACCTGATCTTTGAAGTCGAGGATAATCTGAACCTTTTTTGTTTGACAATTTTTGCTATATCTCTAAAAGTAAAGTGGTGGGGGTATTCAAAGGTTTCCGTAAAACACACCCTGTATCTTTGAAATGGCTGAACCCATTTTAACAAGCTTAGGCAAGTTGACAAGAGCTTTTCTTGGACTATAAATGTTATAGTATTTAAAGTTTTGTTACATTCACATGTCGCCGCTAGAGGGCTTTTTACGATATTCCGACAGAAATGGGTAATTTTCTCAAAAAAAAAAGCATTAGTATATTTTTTTTTCAGGGAAAAGTCGCTTAATAATGCGTAAACAAGCTCTCGAAAACCGTATCTCGATATCTTGTTCCTTACCTTAAATTTAGACCAAAGAAAATTTTATACGTCGATATCTCAAAAATTATAAAATCTACAAAAAATATTATATGTGATAAATTATGTATTTTTACAAAATTTTTAATTTAGGTTATATAACCTTTTCGTCTAAATGCAATACTTTACGAGTTATAATCAAAAAATCGAATTTTCAGGATTTTTCCAAGGTATACCCCTAGAATTCGCTTTTTTGATTATAACTCGTAAAGTACTGCATTTAGATGAAAAGATTATTCAACCTAAATTAGAGGTTTTGTAAAAATACACAATTTATGTTTTATAAAATATCTTGTAGCTTCTTTAGTTTTTGAGATATTGACGTATAAAATTTTCTTTTGTCTATATATTAGGTAAGGAACAAGATATCGATATGCGGTTTTCGCGAGCTTGTTTAAACATTATTTAGCTACTTTTTCATAAAGAAAAAAATATACCAATGCATTTAATATTTTTTAAAATTAAACATTTCTGTCGGAATGTCGAAAAAAGCCCTCTACCGGCGACATGTAAAACTAACAAAACTTCAAATATTATAACATTTATAGCCCAAGAAAAGCTCTTGTCAACTAGCCCAAGTTTGTTAAAATCGGCTCAGCCGTTTCGAAGATAAAGGGTGTTTTTTACAGAAACCGTTGAATACCCCTCACCACTTTATTTTTAGAGATATAGCAAAAATTGTCAAACAAAAAAGGTTCAGATTATCCTCGACTTTAAAGATCAGTTATTTTTTTGTTACGTTAATATAGCAAAATTCACAGAAACATCACTTTTTTAGATTCAAGATTACAGTTACGCCCCCTAGCGGCCATTTCAGAAACTTCAAAATAATTTCCAGCTATTTCTCTTGACCACTTTTACTAAATAATTTTTCCCCAACGCTGTGCGATAAATATTTTTTGAGATACAGCCGGCGCCCTTTTTTATTTGGACACCCGGTACAGTGGGACGAAGCGTCACTGGGCCACCCAAATTGCCCAACAGCTCATATACTTTAACCGTTTATGCTCATTTTTTTTAATGCTCGTCTTAAATTTGCTTATCGATTCCTCTTTTTGATTTGGGTTTTTATATTCTAAAAATTTATTTCCCAACCTTGATTTTTATGAAAAAAAAACGAATTTTAGACGGAAAAATGATCAAGATTATATACATTTTTTGCTCAAAATCTTCCTCTTGATAAGCCCCAAAAAACTGCCTGAAAATGAAGTGAAACATATTTAGACTTTTACTCATAAAACGTGCAGGAAAAATTTGATTTAATAAAAATTGTTCAGAATCATTCAAGGAGTAGGGATAATCTTTTTTAGAATTTTCGAACACATTTATCGATCTCTGGAAAAATGGCAAAATAGAAAAAATTTGAGACTTATGCAAAAAATGCATAACTTTTTTCTAGATTTCGGCAGACATGGTCTTTTAGCATTTATATAGGTGAAGATCCCAAAGACTTTCTAATCTATAATTTTTTTTCCAAAGCTGACACACTTTTCGGTAAAATATTGGTCAATTATTTATTGATAAATACCCGTTATGTCGAAAATAGTCGCTTTTACAGAACAATATTCTTTGCATCAGTGCCATTCAGGAAAATGAGTAAATTTTTTCCGGATTTTTGCATAAGTCTCAAAAAATTTTCCATGTTTCCGAAAATGTATCAAAAAATCCTGAAAAGCATTATCGTCATTCGTTGAATGATTCCGAACAACTTTTATTGATCAAATTTTTCCTGCAAGTTTTATGAGTCCGTCCCACTGCGTCGCTAAGCCCACACATTTTTGCTCTGACTATATTATTTCCAGCCAATCCCGTACGACTAACTGCTCGTTTGTAAGATCTGGCAACTATGTTTTATAAAAAACAATCAGTATATTCTGACGCTTGAGCGCTATATACTTTATTCGCGGGTTTAATACATGCGTTGTTGCCAAATGGTTTGTAGTGTATTTCTTTCACGAGTTCAATGGAATTAATTTATCATTATTTATTAATTAATATTTCAAAAACTGTATTGTAACAATCAATGAGACTCACTTTAAAAAATTCCTTTCACAAACCTTACCTTAATATTTCTTTTTCGGCGAAGCCTCTAGAGCAATGAATACAATTGTAATTCCCCGGATGCGTCATCAGATGAACTTTGAGGTTATGCGCCTGGGAAAAAGCCAAGTGACAATACTTGCATGGATATGGGCGTTCACCCGTGTGTAATAATTCGTGTTTTTTCACTTCTCCCAATGATCGAAACCGTTTTTCGCAATGGTTACAGCTGTACGGCCTATCCCCCGTATGGGTTAGTTCGTGCCGTTTTAATGAGTTTCTTGTATAAAACCTGGAAAATAATATACAGGGTGTTCCAATTCTATTTGTACACTAAATATATCTGCCCCTGTACATGTACATGATACTTAAGTGTGTTTGGTAACACAATCTTTATTAACGGTACTGGTAAATATACAGGGTGTCTCAAAAACGGAGTTTTCATTGTTAAGTACGTTTTTTAATGGAACGCCCTGTATATTTTGCCAAATTTTGACTCTACAGATACACTGTACGTCAGTTATTGCTGGTTTTTGAGATAATTAAGTAACTAATAAAGAAACTAAATTGATCACTCTGAAACTAAAAGAATTATTTTAAAATAATTACGACAGAAAATAGTACCATTTAAAAAAACGAACTTAACAATGAAAGCTCTGTTTTCGAGACACCCTGTATATTTACCAATACTGTTAATAAAATTAGCGTTACCAAACAGAGATTTTTTGTTTTAAGTTTTTTTTTGTATCATGAACGGGAGCAGAGATATTTAGTGCATAATAGAGTTGGGACACCCTGTATTACCAGTATTTTCGATTTGGTTGTACCACTGGTAATATCTTTAAACCTGACAACTAGTAGTTCAGTAAATAAAGGGACAAAGCTGTAAATAAATCTGTACAGTTTTTCCTTGTGGCGCAACTTTTAGGTCTTCGCGGGTGCGAGCGAAAAAAAGTTTATCAACATTAACAGGTGGGAAAGGGCTGAAAATGGCCCCTCAAGGCCCGAAAAATGGGTTTCCCGCTAATATCTGCCAAAATACGGGAATTAGAGAATTTTTGTTCGGACAAAAAATGAAGATCGCCTTGTAATCTACGAAAATGGTCCTTATAATTCTTTTCTAAAAATCGATAGTTTTTGAGATAACGGACCCAAAAGTCCCCTCATTTCAGCTGCCGTTCTACCGCTAGAATGTCGCTATCTTCATGGATTCACTTATAAGCGGGCGGACGAATTGTTCCATTACTCGGGCAATAATGTACATTTTTTAATCATTCAAAGTTCATCGGAATGGGAAAACCCGTACCCATCATTGCATATGAGTTTGGGTCAAGTCTGATTCTTCTAGAATATTTTAAAAAGCGGTCAAAGTTTTTTTTTCCACAGTATTTTGAGACTATTTCATTAATTTATTGATATCTTTTGAAAAAATGCTTTGTCAACATTTCTTTTTTATAATGAGACCTTAGCAAGTGTTCAATAATCCCAGAAACTTTCCTTTCCCATCTTTCTTGCGTTTTATTAAAAAATTGTTTTGACCATCTGCATTTTTTAGCTTTTTCCAGAGTTCTAGAAAATCTGTAGAATAAACGCGAATCAAAAACTCATTATCTATTGAAATGCTTTTCAATGCACATCATTTGAAAACTTAGAGTGTCTAGGAAGGAAGTTTAAAGGTGTATGGAAGCCCAATACTGTAGAACAAAATTGTCCAGGCGTGCAGAGCAGCGGGAATAGGGGGGTTGGCCCCGCGGAGTTTGCGCAATGAATAGTAGGTCAGAGCCGGACTTCCATAATTCTTTGTTACTATCTATAAAGTTGACATCATCAAATGTCAAATTCAAGCATTCACTGTTTTTTTTATTTTTTGCACAAAATTGTTGGTTATTAAACGATACTACCATAGAATATTTAAAATTATTGTGTAATATTAGATTTTATATCATCTGATATAATATGGAAAGAATAGATGGCGCCACTTTACAGCCTTCTATTTAAATGGTTGATATTTTTGGGAGTTTTTTATTTTTACCAAAAATCTTTGTAAATAAATAAAAACACGATTTTTTAAAAATAAATTTCAAACATTGTATGATAGTTTCATGTACTTATCAGCAATTTTGTGATAAAAGAAGGGCAAGATAGTGTAAATGAGTTTAATCTAATCCTAAGATTGTGGTTGTACATTAAAAAGTGAAAATTTTTATAACTCGTTTTTAGGCATATACTTTTCACTAATAACAAACATTCATGAGACAGAATAACAGTGGTTAAAAATGTTTAGTAACCTTTGGTACCTAGGTATCCATTGTAACAGTATCTGTTAAATATTATGTGTCTACAGTATGTCGAGCTTAAAAAGTTGATAATGTAAGTTTAAGAAACCAAAAATCTAATTTCTTTTTAAACAAATACAGACAAAGCAAAAACGAACTTTAACATAAAATTGTACTTTCTTTTATTCAATTAGAGGGACCTGTATAGTGTAAAATTTGCCTGGTCTGCCCAGTAATTAATAATTTTGATCCTTTAAAAGAATGTACTAAATTAAAATGAAATAAAAGTACCTAAATGTAAACCTTATTTTTTTTTATAATCCACAGAAATACACAAATATTGTGGAAATCATCTAAAAGATAGTTAAGATTGCCTTACTTTTCTCACTGCTATTTCCTATGAAATTTTTATTTTCTATAATTCATAATTGATATATTATTATTTATTTGGTTACCGAACGTTACGTCTCATAAGAAGCACCTAATTTAAATATAAGAAATACTTACCTAAAGTAAAAAATGCCGGGTATGTTACCCTTAGATTTGCAAGACAAAACCATACAACCTCTAGTCATTTTGTTACGATATTATAAGTAACAAACAATAAATATAAAATTATAGTCACAATTTAATAAACACTAATCACTAAAATAAGAAGGTTTTTATCAATCCAAAAAAACTTCTGCAACCACAAAATATAATCACACAAACCAAAACAATCGAAACTAATACGGCTCTCATAAAAGTATAATGTGTTGCCTAACTACACACTGATTTATCAGTGTGTAAGTAGGCAACACATTAAATTATTTCGGGGAATTTCATTATTGCGCAAAATCGGCGGGGCCAACTCTGACAGTTATTTTCATACTGGGCTGGACATTTTTTTATCGAATGGGCCATAGCATTGGGCTTCCATACACCTTTAAACTTCCTTGATGTAACCCCAAACTTGTAAATTGTCGTTTTACCAACACAATCAAGAAAACAACAACACATTTTGGCCTTTTCTATACACTTACCTAGTAGCGACTGTTTAATGACACTTTAAAGACAAGCTTTAAGGCAGTTTTATTTTTTTATCTTTGGAGAGTCCACGAAGGCGGATGCCTAAGTACTAACGTACCGTGAGTGTCTTAAGAATGGTGAGAGGAAGTCTGTTTAACGGGACCTAAATATTTAGAAACTGGGAGGAGAAAGAAAAACTTCTCCGGGTAGCAGGTTCCAAAGTCTGGACACTCTGGGGATGAAGAAACGAAGAAAGCGGGAAGTTCGGGGCCTCTCTAGTTAAACTGTAAAAGGATGCATAAAAGTTGCACTACGCGTTATTCTGTTGGGAGCTCCCAAAAGGGGGAATTATACTGGCGGCAGAATCCGTAAAAATACCTATGGAAGAGCGAAAGAATCCCCACAGCTTGATGGTGGGCAAGAGGAGAAAGCCTCTCTGTAAGTGGGGGATCATTAATAAGACGAACGGCTCTTCTTTAAATGGAGTCCAGAATGCTAAGTGTTGAAGGAGACGCCATTCCACAGACATGAAAATAATATTCTAAAGATGGTCTGATTTGGGATACATACAGAGTATACAGATTGGAAGAAGAGAAATATTTTTTGGTTCGAAAGAGGCAGAACTTGGCCGCTAATATGCAACGGATGAGCATTGGCAGATTTTTTTCGCGACAGCAAACTTGACTTTGTTTTAAGGCATTAAACTGAACAAGATTTTTGGCGTCCCAATCCAAGATAAGTTTGAGGTCTTGTGAGAGAGACATTGACCTACGCTTTGTTTCCAAATCAGGGTTATTGACTGGCTTAAGAAATTGAATACTAGAGTGGAGGGTACTATCGTCAGCAAAACTATAAATGGGATTGATTGTGGAAGAGAAAGATCGTTAATGTGTAGAAGAAACAGAGTGGGTGCCAGCACTGAGCCCTGGGGCACCCCGGCATTAATTTGGTAGAAGCTGGAAGAATGACTATCTGCAGTAACTAATATAGGTAAATTAGAAAAGAAACTGATGAGCAAAGCTCAGTTGGAAGACCGTAAGAAGAAAGTTTGTTAAGAAGCCCTTCATGTCAGAACTGATTGAGAGCTTTGGATATGTTAAGAGCAACTATCTGGGATTTACCAAGAAACTCAAGGGAATTGTTCCAGTTGTGTGAGACAAAGGAAAGAAGATCAGCTGTGGTTAGTTCTGTGAAGGAATCCATACTGTCTATACTGTCTACATTTAAGATCTTGTATTAACTTCGTCTGTCATGCTGTAAATAAACGGAAAGGAAACGTACGTATGCCTATAGTTGGATCATTTTGAAAAACGAAAATTCGGCGCCTTTTGAAAAAAAAAAAAAAACATAAAAAGTAGAAAAAAAGATTATTTGGTTTGAACTGCGGCTGCCTTTGGTTTTTATAATGTGCCGCTGCCCGCACGTGTCTTTAATGATAGACCATAAAAAAAAGCAAAGGAGACCGACAATAAAAATTAAACCTTTCTGCTACTTTTTATGTATATTTTTTTTTCTCAAAGGGCACTGAATTTTCATTTTAAAATGATTCAACTACATATTCCTCATGGAAATTTGAAGGTTAAAGGAAGAACATAGCAATTGGCTATTCGATAAAAAAATATCCGTCCCATTATGAAAAGAAGTGTCATGAAGGTACCTTTTTGATTCGGTTGAATAACAAAATCCCACCTGGAAGGATCCCGTAGGGCTTACAGGCCCTCCGAACTCCCCCCAGGCTTGCCAACCACCCCTCGCTCTCCTTTTGGCTGAGCAAGTCCTCACTACGTGTTTGCCATGTTGGCTATCACGGTTGTTTGGGGTTTTGAAGTTTTTTGGCTTAAACCTGAAATCTGGCTTAGCGGAGTGGGGTTTACGAAGTGACTGAGAAGCTGGGGCCCTTGCCCCAGTGACTCGGGACAATCCAGAAATCGGATTTTTAAGTGGCTAGGCCGAGAGGCCAGGGGTGGGTGGTACCGGGGTCCTTCCTGTAGGTACCGGGTACCATCCTAAAAGTACTTAGTCCCAAAAATTTTAATTTTTGGTCTTTTGTGGGGCCTTTGGAGAGCTGGATCATACCCAGATGGTCCTCGGATCAGAGGGTATGTCTTCCAACTCATGTTTATTTTGGATGATGCCATTGATATTCCATGAAAGGATATTAAGATTAACTGGGCAATTTTGTTGTCCATAAAAGGACTCCAAAGACAAAGGACAGGGAAAAGAAAGAGGGAGGAGTTTACTGAGCATTCAGGGCGTCAAATTTCGCGTCGAAGACAGCCAGTCGGTCCATGAGGGCCTGAAACTGACCTTGTGAGGCAGAAACTTGGGTAAGAGTTGTTTTAGGGGCAACCTTCTGAGCGTAGGATGCGCTCTGGGTTACTGGGGTGGATTGCTTGGGTTGAGCAGTGCTTTTAGGTAGTCTGGGGAATTTTGGACATCCCCTGTAGTTTGCAGCATGAGGCTGATTGCAGTTGGCGCACGTCGCCGGGGTATCTTTCTGTTTCTTGCACTCATTTGAGAGGTGCTCGGCACCGCATTTCACGCAGCGGGCCTGTCCATGACAGAAGTTTTTAGTGTGCCAGAATCCCTGGCATTTGTGGCACTGTGGAACCTCAGGTTTTTTGTTAAGAGGTTCCACCTTAACGCTGATGTATTGCAGCCGTTTGATTGAAAAGATGGTTTCTTCTGTTTTCGGGAATCGTGCTTTTACCATCGGGATGGGGGCCTTGGTATGGCCCGACATCATGCAGTTACTCCCTCCGGGTGAAAACCAAGTTCTGTTAGCTCTTCGGAGATTTCCTCCATTGTGCATGAGACGGGGACTCCTCTAAACACTACATTTAGAGGTTTGTCCGTCTCATGGCAAAGAATGGTATTTTATGGAGTTTTGCTCAAGAAAAGCTGTCGCTTTTCTGAAGTCATCGGAGGTAACAGGACAAACACGAATTCCTTGCTTAGTTAAGGTGGCTTTTGTAAAATTTACACTCCGGCTTTGAATGCCTTTGAGATGGCAGACCATTTGTCATGGTCATGGATCACTACTGGGGGAGGAGATTGTACCTTGGGGGCCGCAGGTGCTGTGGTGGCTGTAGGAGCAGAAGAGCTGCCTGCAGTAGAGCTGCCTGCAGGAGAATTTGAGTTTGTCTTGTTCTTAGTCAATCTGAAGTCACGGAGGGCTCCAGTTTGGGACAAGGTCTTAGGGCAACACGCTTGGGAGACTCAGTGTTAACCTGAGGGGTTGGATGAGATTTCTTCCCACGGGGCTTTTTGCTTTTAGGAGGTTGAAAACCTGCATCTGCCTCAGTATCCATGATATTTTCTATCTCGGGCTGAGACAGAGAACGTTTTTGGTCCCTGGATTGGGCACGGGGGGACTTACAGGGCGAGTGGGTTGAGAAGAGGCCATCCTGTTGACGGTCCTCTGGAGACCCACTATCGTCTCATTGCCCTTCGCCAGCTCTGCATGAAGTGCAGCTAGCTCAGCCACGAGTGCCTTGTTTTGCTCTTGGAGAAAAACACACATTTTTTCAGGGGTATCCATTTTAAAAACGGGGGGGGTCAGGGTCGCTGAAATAAACATTTACCCTTCTTTACTGCTAGGCTCAGGCCAAGCCGACTCAAACGATCACACCCCTTTTGTGTAGGGGGCACCACGGTTAAGGATCCCCAGTGTGGGTCACCTTGCCGTGCCTTGTTTGCAACCTTAAGAGACTATGAATGGGCTTAACTGCACTGCTAACTGAAATAAATGCCTGTAAACCAGGTTGATTAGTAAATTATAATCGAATTTCATAAAAGCCGGGTGTTCTGAAAAGAACAACCACGTCTATACTCAATCCACTACTGTACACCGCGTCGCTCGGATCGGGGATCACTTGGCGCACATTTGTTTAACTTCAGGCTACGGAGGTCTCAAGACTTCCGGCCCTTACGGGATTTATGACACTTGACCACTCTAGTACTGACCGGCACGTCTTTACTCAACGAAAGTCAAAGAACGAATAATTTTTTTTTTTTTTAATGAAAATTCGGTGCCGTTTAAAAGAGAAAAAAACATAAAAAGTAGCAAAAAAGATTTGGTTTGTACTGCGGCTGCCTTTGCTTTTTATAATGTGCCGCTTCCCGCAGGGCGCTGTAATATAATGGACCATATAAAAAGCAAAGCCGACCGACAATAAAAATTAAATTTTTTTTGCTACTTTTATGTTTTTTTTCAAGGGGTACCGAATTTTCATTTTAAAATGATCCACTATAAATTAGTGTTTGCCATAAATGTAAGCTGGCAGTCGGGGTCGGTTTTCGTGTGCGGCGGCATATCAATATATGTATTTTTATGAAATAAAAATCAGTTAAAACTGTTCCATTATTACAAACCAATATTTTCCCTTGGCTATTTTTTCATGCCATATTAATATAACTTTGTAAACTGAAAACTATACGAACTTTACCAAGTAACTTAGACTGATGTTTGGACGTTTTTATTAATGACACTTGGTGCTATCATTAGTAACACTGATTTTTTTGGCCTTTTATAGTTCTTTACTAAAACCCAGTTGCTGCTTTATTCCAAATATTTATAGACCTCGCCTTCACCCATTGTTTCAATTTTTATTATTTTTATTGTTATTATTTTTTGATTCTATAAAAATTGAGAATGTACTGTATATTAACTGATTTATTGAGATAAAATATTTTTAATTTTTAGGAAACTAGTTAAAATCTAAATGCCTATTGCTTATAGAAAATCAAACCAATGATCAACTGTTAAGTATATTTATAGAACACCGGAAAACCGTGATTCTTAAACCTGTCATTTTAAATGTGCTCCTAAAATGGTTAATTTTTTCTCCTATTTGGTTAAAATCGGACCTTTTTTTAAAATTATTTTATTAAAAACAGCCGTATTTGTTCTCTCTTTTCAGAAACTACAAATGGAATACCTTATATAGTGTCTTATTTAAAAATTGAAACCTGAAGCTGTCTCCATTGAAACGGAAGTCCCTGGACGTCACGTGACTTACTAAAAACGTCAAATTTGACATTTCATGGTATTCCCAAGTATTATTTTTCTACCTTTAAAAGTGCAGATTAAAAGAGGGTGTGCCGTGCTCCTGGATCACCGGGTATATTTAATTGGAAAATTTGGAAATTTGGAAATATTTATAGACCGCCTGCATCCAACTGTCGGGAATTTATGGATTTTTTGAAGAAATTATAATTGACTTTTATGCAGATTGCGATCGAATTGTTTGTTTGGGCGATTTTTAACATAAACATGATGGACAGCGATGCTCTGCACGTTGTACAGTTAAATAATATTTTGGAAACTTTTAACCTTTGTCAAGTTATTTCTGAACCAACCAGGGTTTCTCATTTGAGCTGTTCCCTGATTGACTTGGTTTGTTGCGATACGAATATTGTACGGGAGAGTGGTATTCGAGATATTAACATCTCGGATCATTTTCTTGTGTATATAAAATTAAACCTTGCGCCTGATGAGCCGCTCAATACTTCGTACAAATTTAGAGCACTGGATCGCATTAACATGGCTCAATTTCAGGCTGATCTTGAAGGTGCTTCTTGGGATTCAATTTATCAAATAGAAAATATTGATGAAAAGGTTGCTTTTTTGACTGACAATATACTCAATATTTTTGACAATCATGCGCCATTAAGAGTTAAAAATTGTCGGAAAAGACCATACAGTCCATGGATAACGAATAATATTAAATTTATGAAAAATCTTCGAAACCAGGCGCTTAATCGTTTTAGACGCACCCGCGATCCTGTCCATTGGAATTACTATAAACAGTTAAGGAATGTTACAACAAATGCTATAAGGGCTGAAAAAAGGCATATTTAAATGAAAAATTTCAAAACTAACCCCCAAAGAGAAATAGGCTGAATTAAAAAAATTAAACATACTTAAAAATAAAAATAAAAAAATTCCGGTCGGCCTAAAAAATGTCAATGAATTAAATATTTTTTTCTCAAATAGCACAAAATAATAATTAACCTAAGCAAGATGTGTTAGATTTTTATGAGAATAATTTATTGTTCAACGAAACTTTTTCATTTTCCCAATTTAATGAAGAACTAATCTATAAGATTATTCTTAATATTAAGTCCAAGGCTTTTGGGGCTGATAACTTAAACATTACCTAATCTCTTTATGCTGTCCTTTCTTAATTCCATATATAACTCATATTATTAATAGTTGTCTTATAAACTCTAACTTTCCCAAAAACTGAAACTTGCCAATGTTTTACCATTGGCTAAAGTGAATAACCCTACAGAATTTAATCAGCTTGCGTTCAATATCAATTTTGCCAACCTTTTCCAAAGTATTGGAGAAAGTTATAGAGTTACAGATCTCCTGTTATGTTTATGGATTTCACGTTATTTCGCCTAAACAATCAGATTTTAGAGTGGGGTATGGTTGCTTCACTGCACTTTCTGATATTATGGATGATGTAGTTACTGCATTAGATGTGGGCGAGGTAACTGTTTTGGTGCTATTAGATTACACCAAGGCATTTGATATGATTGATCACAACGTTATGATATCTATTTTAAAGTACATTGGTTTTGAGCAGTCTGCATCTGCATTAATTTCTGCGTTTTTATCGGATAGAGAACAGCTGTTTTGTCTTGACGGTAACGTGTCTGAATTATTAGCTGTCAAATCGGGGTACCTCAGGGCGTATACTTGGTCCACTTTTATTTAATAACTTAGTAAAATCTCTTAAACACGTAAATATCATCTTTATGCAGATGATACTCAAATATATGCTTCATTTAAGCCAAGTCTTGCCGAAATTATGACCAATCAAATAAACATTGACTTAGATAAACTTCTGCGGCCCTCGGAGGATCATTTGTTAAAGATAAATCCAACTAAATCAACCGCTATACTTTTTTGCAACGATAGCTGCAAAAACCAATTGCGGAAACTATTAAACTTAAACTAGGTAACAATATAATTCCGTTTAAAACCTCTGTAAAAAACATAGGCCTAACTATAGATAACAAATTAAAATTTAATGAACATACTACTTTATGTTTAAGAAGGGCATATTCAATGTTAAAAATAATTTACTCGCATAGATTTTATCTTCCAGTAAAAACTAAAGCCATGCTTTGTGAAGCGCTGGTATTCTCCCATTTTAATTTTGCTGATCATTTGTACGGTCCTTTTTTGGATAGTCTGGATATAAAAAGAATTCAGAGAGCTCAAAATTTTGCCTCAGACTGATATTTGGAATCAGACGTAGGCAAAAGAATTTCACACAAATTACCCGAATTGGGGTGGCTTAACATGGAGCGGCGGCGTACCTTGCATTCCTTAGTATTTTTTTAAACAATTTTAAAATTTAAATGCCCTCCTTACTTGTGTCAAAAAATAAAATACAGGACTGATATTCATAATTTAAATATTCGTAGGTTAAATTTACTTTCATTCAATACCATCACATAATAGAGAAATATTTAAAAAATCATTCTCCTACCAAATTGTTTTGCTAATAAATAAATTTAAGGTTATGGAATTTTTCTCGTCAGTAGCCTCGTTTAAGAAAAAATGCGATCGACTTTGCTGACAAATTAGAATACATTACACCCGTATTAACCTCCCCCTTCCTTCTTTTCCCCTTAATTCTTCTTCTTTCTCTTTGTCTATCCTTTCATTTCTTTCTTTATCTCTGTCTTTCTATCTCTTTTCTATTTACCACTCTTTTTTTAGTTTTCTTACCATTTTTGTTAGTTTTCTTATTTTAATGGAATAAAAGTAGTTATATATTTATATGTTTCTTGAGCTCTAGCAGCTGCTTCTATATGGGGCAAGCTGATGTAGCCCTTTATTCCAAACAATTTTTTTTATTGTAAATTGTATGAATATGTTTTTTGGAATAAAAAACTATTTATTATTATTATTATTATTAATTAACGATAGTTGCGTTTAAATTTTGTCAAGCAAACCGGCTGTTTGTTATCTTATGTATTATTTTAAAAATTAGGTTTTATTAAGAAAAAAAATAGATACCTGCAGATATAAGCGGCCGAATTTCGAATTACTACGACAATTAGAATCTCATAAACTCAAGTTTCATCAGACTGCAAACTTCTAAAATATCCCCTAAATATACGATTTATCACCCCTGTTTTACGGCGTCCAAATAAAAAATATTCATTTTTTTAGAATTTTTTCTTGACTTGTGTCCTAAAACCTCACTTACATATCAAACTTTTAATTTCTACTATACATACCCAATTTCATACCTTTATATAGAACAATAACGAAGTTATGATAAGGGCAAAAATATTTTAAAACATTTCGTGTAATATACACTCTGCGTGCGTCAGCCAAAACTTGACATGGTGTGATACGATGCGCCTAAATTTACTGTATCTATCAATTGTTGCTGTTTAACATTTAATTTAATAAAAATTAAGATTCTAAACCGTTTTTATTTAAAGGAAAAATACCTAACATTGACCAAAGAACTGTTTCAATTTTACTATTTCATCACTTAATATCATTTATTATAAAATACCCAAATATATGCGCAATCCAATTTTTGGTTACTTTTACTGATTATAAAGTCTAATATAATGGGTACCAGATTGTTTATACACACTACACTCTCTTTGTTAGTACAAGAGCCAAAGAAAAATATTTATAAAAACTTATATTGGACATTTTATGAGGAACCGGGGCACTTGTTGAAAGAGGAAGATTAATAGAATGATCAGGGATAGAATCAAGGAAGTTTAAAGGTGTATGGAAGCCCAATACTGTAGAACAAAATTGTCCAGGCGTGCAGGGCAGCGGGAATAGGGGCGTTGGCCCCGCGGAATTTGCGCAATGAATAGTAGGTCAGGGCCGGATTTCCATAAATTGTTGGTTATTAAAGGATACTACCATAGAATATTTAAAATTATTGTGTAATATTAGATTTTATATCATCTGATATAATATGGAAAGCATAGATGGCGCCACCTTACTGCCTTCTATTTAAATGATCGATATTTTGGAAGTTTTGTATTTTACCAAAAATCTTTGTAAATAAATAAAAACACGATTTTTTAAAATAAATTTCAAACATTGTATGATAGTATTATGTACTTATCACCAATTTTGTGATAAAAGAAGGGCGATAGTGTAAATGAGTTTAATCTAATCCGAAGATTCTGGTTGTACATTAAAAAGTGAAAATTTTTATTACTGCTTTTTAGGCATATACTTTTCACTAATAACAAACATTCATGAGACACAATAACAGTCGTTAAAAATGTTTAGTAACCTTGATACCTGAGTATCCATTGTAACAGTATCCGTTAAATATTATGTGTGTACAGTATGTCGAGCTTAAAGGTTGATAATGCAAGATTAAGAAACCAAAAATCTAATTTATTTTTAAAGAAATGGTATTGTCTCGAAAGTTGCCTCCTCTCCGATTTTGATCAAATTTGGAACAGGGTTTTTGGGGCGCTTGTGTGATTACAAATCTGAAAAAATTTTCGGAACGTTCGTTTCCGAGATCTTCATCATCAAAGTTGAAAATTAAACTAACCTCATTTTACTATTTCTCCCTTTTTTGTACATTTTGATTTTTACACTAAAGTGGCACACGATATTTTATAAACACCTTTTAAAACCTTGTATTTTTATTTATTTTACATGTTTTTTCAATTAAATTGCGAACTTTTAAGTTCAAAGGACAGCCATATTTGCTTAAAAAAAAAAAGTTTAAAAAAGGTGTAAAATAAACATAAAAAAGTTTTTAAAAGGTGTTTGTGAAATATTGTGTGCCAATTTAGTGTAAAAATCAAGAATTTTGTGCAAAAAGAAGGAGGACTAGTGTAAATAAGGTTAGTTTGATTTTCAATTTTGATGATGAATATCTCGAAAACGAAACATTGCCGAATTTTTTTTTTTTTTTTGATTTGTAATCAGGGCCCCAAAAAACCGTACCAAAATTGTACTTCCTTTCATTCAATTAGAGGGACCTATATATGTTAAAATTTGCCTGGTCTGCCCAGTAATCAATAATTATGATCCTTTAAAGAGTGTACTAAATTATTAAATGAAATAAAAGTACCTAAATGTAAACCTTATTCCTTTTTAATAATCCACAGAAATACACAAACATTGTGGAAATCATCTAAAAGATAGTTAAGATTGCCTTACTTTTCTCACTAATATTTCCTATGATTTCTATTATTCATAATTGATATATTATTATTTATTCGTTACCTAACATTAGTCTTATTAGAAGCACCTAATTTAAATATAAAAAATACTTACCTAAAGTTAAAAAGATGGGTAGGTTACCCTTGGATTTGCAAGACAAAACCATACAACCTCTAGTCATTTTGTTACGATATTAAAAGTAACAAACAATAAACACAAAATTATAGTCACAATTTAATAAACACTAATCACTAAAATAAAAAGGTGTTTATCAATTCAAAAACCGTATCCGCTCTCATAAAATTATAATGTGTTGAGCAACTTCACACTGATTTATCAGTGTGTAAGTAGGCAACACATTAAATTATTTCGTGGAATTTTGTTATTGCGCAGAATCGGCGGGGTCAACTCTGACAGTTATTTTCATACTGGGTGGACATTTTTTGATCGAATGGGCCATAGCATTGGGCTTCCATACACCTTTAAACTTCCTTATATAGAACTGGCAGCAAATTGTTTGGCAAATAGTTCATCTTTTATTTTATAGGTGAAAACAATTTTATTTTCAAAATAAGGGGTGAAAAAACTTATCCAAAAGTTTTGACTAATGTTTTTGGCAAAGGACCAAAATGATAAACTGTCTTTGGCTTTTGAGATAGTTTGATTATACTGATTTCTTGCTTGGATGCTACTCTGTCGATTTTCGAGCCCAGTGCTTTAAAGAAACTTTTTTTTGGCTTGGATTTTTGAAAGTCCGGCATTCTCACAGGATTTAGAAAACCACGGGCTTGTGGTTTGATGGATTTTGACTCTTTTTATTATGAAAAATACAAGTCTCAATGTTCAGTTGAATTGTTTCGGTAAGTTGTTAACAAATTTCGGAGGGATTGTGAGTGGGAAGGCAGGTAGGATTCCAAAGGTAGGTTTTCAATACATTTACCACTTTAGTCTACGAACTTTTGCCAGTGCTATCAGAATAACATAATGTTTTTGGAATAATTGATTTGCAAAGCCAATCAATCATTCCAAAGACATAAAAATCACATTGTAAAAATTTCGGATTGTAAGATGAATTTTAAAGAATATTCCAATGAATTTTTTAAAGTCGTTTATATTGGTCAATTAAGTTATATGAAGTCGGGCGTTACTGTTCATTAAAGGGTTTCTCCCTTTTGAACTAAATGCAGGTTTAACTTTTTGAGTGAGAAGGTCATTAATGCTAAGGCGTGTTTTCTGTTGTGATAATTCTTAGTATCTCACAAAATATGATCTTTCTTCGATTCTGAGCCCAAGTTTTGTGGTAGGTTAGTAAGGTGTTTAAAAATGCTTCACTTTCTTCTTGATATCCCCTGAAAATACCAGTAGAAAAAACTGTTTTCATTTCAGTCAGCAATCTAGGCACCAATCATCTCCATACTTTTTAGTAATGCACATGAATGACGGATAAATTCCTCAATGCTACCAATGCTTATTTCTAATGCTTGTGACACTTCTGCAAAAAAATAATTGACAAGAATAGGCTGGTTTATCAGGTCAGTGTTGTTTTGTCTTGTCGAAGTTTTCGGATATTTCGAGTGCGACATTTTTTTACCTGAGATTTTCGAAATATGGATTCCCCCTTTTATACTTGAAGCCTCTGCAAAATATCACTTGGTTGGCACCTTTTGCAAGAAATCTAACCCCCATGCGCAATGAAAATGAACTGACTTTTCTGGCATTTTGACAATAACTAAATAAAAACAGTTGATGTGACAATTCGCAAGCCTTCTAGATACTCCACTGAAAAAAATGTTAAGGAGGAAATTGCGGTAGGGCCATATGAAGACATCATCTGGTATACGGATGGTTACAAAACCGAGCAGCGAACTGAAGCGGGCGTGTAAAGTGAAATGAGAAATTCTCTATTCTCCATTCCATTAAGAACACACAGATCTGTATTTCAAGCAATAATTTAGGCTTTAATGCACTGTGCAAAAGAAAATAATAGGAGGGCTTATAAAAACAAGCGGATCTGAAACAGATAAAAAATGAGTTACTAAGGGCACAAGTAAACCTCAAAGTAACGTAAAAGCTGACATGAAAATGACAAAAAGAACGGGAAGCACAGAGGCAGACCAGAGAATGGATCCAAAACAAAACGAGGAATACTGGAGGAACCTCAGTAAAATAAGACATGGAAAAAGCTTCATCCAAAAAGAACGAAGGAATAACTACTCAGACTTCGCACAACAGTAGGGTTGCTGAAAATGAGCCCACAGGAATATATCAACCAACCAGTCTCGGGGTGTTACAGACTTGTAGAAGGAACAAGACTTATCGCAGGACTGGTATAAAAGATAATGGGAGATTAGGCCCAAAAAGCCCAAGAGGCTGCACTGCCTCCGGTGCTGAATCAAGAGTCCCAGGGGAAAAAGAAGAAGAAGAAGAAAGTCCATGTATTTGGTTTTTTAGATAAATTTGCTCCTCATATTTACACCATTCTCGTAGGTGTTGTTATTTATCAGGAACTGAATAATTTAGATTTAGAAGTAAAGAATTATAATATTACATTTGCCTATTGACTAAGCAACTGAAGAGAGAAATGCGACATTATTAGAAAGAGCAAAGCGAAGAACGAAGATTCTGCATATGGAAGATGTAACTGATATAGAAAGGAAAGTAACGAGAAGATCCCGTGCAGACCCAGTGTTAACGTCCAAGTGCAAGGTCGTGCGTAGGATTTAGTGATTTTGTTTGAGGATGTCCGCAATGGGAATAAGAGAAATAATTGTAAGTTGTAATTTTTTTATACAATGTAATCAAAAGGTAGAATTAAAAAAATCGTAGGTTTCCCAAAAAAATGTTTGATTCGCAGTTTTAGTGGTACTTTTTTATGTTCTCCTTGTGCTGTCTTTTTGTACAAATTTTAAATTTGTAATAGTATGCTAAATTTTTAAGACTTTTGTAGCAACTTGGTTCTCTCTGTATACCTTATTTTTTTACACCAATAATCAAGCTGTGAAAAACTTGAAAAATATTATTTGTTTTTAATTTATCTTTTTCTTAGGACAAGAAATAAAAAAAAAATAATAAATTTTACGTCAAAAATCCAATAAATAACATTTTTTTAGAAAAAACAAAAATATACTCTTATACAGAGTGTTCACTAGATTCGTTACAAAGTTTTAAGATAGTGCACTGACGTCAAAATAGATCAATTTATGCCAACGCGTGATATATTATTTGATTATAAAAAGTAAAAAATTATACATGTGACCCCATCAGTAAATATTTCTTGAAATTTATATCAACAACCAAGATATTTTTTTCGGTACCTGGATGCATTCAGAACCCTATATATTGGGACTAAATTTAATTGAAGAAAGTAAATAAAAAAAATCCATTATTTAAGCAAATGTGCAAAACAAAAACCCTTTTGCAAAATACACCTTTTAACAATTTTTTCCAAAATAACAAAATTGAGTCGTTTTTTGCCAATTTAGGGTAATTCTGCACAATCTGGCAAAACCGCGTGGGGTTGCCTACGGATGACAGTTTAATATTTTTGGTTTTGGATAGAATTAGAACTTTGCGTCATCTTCATATTTTTTTTTCGAAGTAGAGGAAGCAGTGGCGTAACTTTCGGAGGGCTAGGCGATGCAGTGCACCAGGGCCCCCAAGCTCATGGGGGCTCCTCGATCCTTTGGGCGATCTTTGAAAAAGTAAAATAAATATGGTAATTACATGAAGAATTTTCAACTTTTTAGCTCTTTGCCACGAAATCTCTAATTGCTTAAACTTAACTTGCAACAGAGCTTTAAGTATGGCAACTTGGTTTAAAATAAAATTTGTAGGGAGTGCTCCTAACAAATAATTATCCAGGATAAATAACGAAAAAAGTTTTTCTATTTTTTAGTTAAAAATAAAAAGAAAAAGATAACTTGGTATGAAATCGTCAAAACATTAAAATAATAACTAGGAAATCATTGGGTTTCAAAATAGCACATTATTTTAATAAATGCGTTATTAATTATGACAGTACATATCTTAAACATGTTTTAGTACGAATTTTAGAGTAAAGTGCAATTTTACTTCCCTACAAAATATCTTAAAGCAGAGTTACGTTCTTGATTTTTTTATCCAGTCTTATAACTCATTGTACAGGGTTTTTCATTTTAACGTAAACAGGGCTTTATTTTATGAACTTCCCTGTACTTTTTTAAAAAACGAATATGTATTTTTCTCTGTAGAATTCAATAATCCAATAAAAAAAACATTTAAAACACAAACAAAAGAGTTACAGCACGAGTGAAGTATTTTTTTAAATGGAATACCCCGTATATTTTTATATCAATAGATAGGTTTATTTTCTGCGGTTTTGCACGTTAATTACTTCTCGAAGTAGTTTTATAATGAGGTTTTCATGACAAAAACGGCTTTAAATTATAACTCTCTATTATAAATGTGAAAAAACGCCGGGAAACACAACGAAGATATGTTGAAAATTTCCACCGAAATATATCAGTAAAACGATTTTAAAACTCGGGTCTTATTCGAAGAAACAAAATCGTTTCACATCAGCAAAAGGACTACAATAAGAAAAAGAACGAGCTTTTTTAAAAACTATTTTATTTTGTACCCCAGAATAATTATTGACGCAGTTAGAGACTTGAGGTATGGCGCCAAGAAGAAGAGTAACCTATGCGACGGTTCAGAGAACACTGAAATATTTTAAGTACTTCCATATCACGTTCTTCCAATGCAGCATTTAACACGTGAACAAAAAGAACTTCGCTTTCAGTTTTTTTCCCCAAATTTTAATCCATGAACAATATAACGATCCAATTTTTTCCCAAACGATTCTTTGGAAGGAAGAAGGTCAAGGAAGTTTAAAGGTGTATGGAAGCCCAATGCTATGGCTCTTTTTCGATCAAAAAATGTCCAGCCAGTATTAAAATAAGTGTCAGAGTTGGCCCCGCCGATTTTGCGCAATAACGAAATTCCACGAAATAATTTAATGTGTTCCATTACCCCTGATAAATCAGTGTGTAGTTAGGCAACACATTATACTTTTATGGGGAGCTGTATTAGTTTTGATTGTTTTGCTTTGTGTGATTATATTTTGTGGTTGCAGAAGTTTTTGGATTGATAAAAACCTTATTTTATTGATTAGTGTTTATTAAATTGACTATAGTTTTGTGTTTATTGTTTGTTACTTATAATATCGTAACAAAATGACTAGAGGTTGTATGATTTTATCTTCAAATCTAAGGGTAATACACCCGCCTTATTACTTTAGGTAAAGTTTTTCTTTTATTTAAATTAGGTGCTTCTTATGAGACGTAATGTTAGGTAACCGAATAAATAATAATATATCAATTATGAATTATAGAAAAAAGAAAATTTCATAGGAAATAGCAGTGAGAAAAGTAAGGCAATCTTAACTATCTTTTAGATGATTTCACAATGTTTGTGTATTTCTGTGGGTTAAAAAGGAATAAGGTTTACATTTAGGTATTTTTATTTCATTTAATAATTTAGTACATTCTTTTAAAGGAGCAAAACTATTAATTACTGGGCAGACCAGGCAAATTTTGAATAAAAGTAAGTACAATTTTATGTTAAAGTTCCTTTTTGCTTTTTCTGTATTTGTTTAAAAAGAAATTAGATTTTTTGGTTTCTTAAACTTACATTATTAACTTTTTAAGCTCGACTTTACTGTAGACACATAATATTTAACGGTTACTGTTATAATAGGTACCAAAGGTTACTAAACATTTTTTAACCACTATTATTCTGTCTCATGATTGTTTTTTATTAGTGAAAATATATGCCTAAAAAAACAGTTATAAAAATTTTTCACTTTTTAATGTACAACCACAATCTTAGGATTAAATTAAACTCATTTACACTTCTTTAATCACAAAATTGGTGATAAGTAAAGAACTATCATACAATGTTTTTTAAATTTATTTTTTTAAAAAATCGTGTTTTTATTTATTTACAAAGATTTTTTAAACAAAACTTCAAAAATATCGACCATTTAAGTAGAAGGCTGTAAAGTGGCGCCATCTATTCTTTCCATATTATGTCAGATGATATAAAATCCTATATTACACAATAATTTTAAATATTCTATGGTAGTATACAAAATTAAAAAAACAGTGAATGCTTGAATTTGACAGTTTATGTCAACTTTAAAGATAGTAACAAAGAATTATGGAAGTCCGGCTCTGACCTACTATTCATTGCGCTAACTCCGCGGGGCCAATCCCCCGATTCCCGCTGCCCTGCACGCCTGGACAATTTTGTTCTACAGTATTGGGCTTCCATACACCTTTAAACTTCCTTGATGAAGGTACGTTCCCTACATCGGGAATGTTTAACCGGGGCGGGAATACGCACAGCTGGGCAAGACAAAATCCCAAAATTTCAAGAGATTAAATACCAAGGGAGGTCTTTTCTTCATGTCTGGTGTGATGTGGTGCTTAACAATAGAATTGTCAGGGCCCAAAATTCTATGAGGGATCCTTAACTGGAGAAAAATATCTCAATCTTCTTGAAAACCAAATTGAGGACTATTTTAGAAGAATTGTCACTCGAAACGTATCGCAAGATAATTTGGCAACAAGACGGAGCGCCGCCCCATGCTGTTCGTCAAGTTGCGCAGTATCTCAATCGCCGATACAATCAGTGGATTGGACGTTGTGGCACTATGAGATGGCCACCTAATAGTCCAGATATTACAATTTTGGAAAATTTTCTATAGGGTCACTTAAAGAGTGTCGTTTACCAAAATGGGGACACAAACATGGAAGAAATGAGAGAAAAAATTGTACATGAAATTAATCGTCTTAACCAAGAACCTCAAATAATATCGGCGAGCTTGAAAGGCTAAGGAGGGGTATAGATCATTAGTGATGAGCGAGACCGGTCTTGGTCTTGGGTCTTGGTCTTGTCTTGCAGCAAGACCAAGACCGAGACCAAGACTATGACCGTTCTCGCTTGAAAGATCAAGACCAAGACCGGGGTATGCAAGACCAAGACCAAGACCGAGGAGTGCAAGACTACGCAAGACCAAGACCGACCTGCAAGACTCTTGCACTTTTGTCACTTTTTTTTTAAATTATAATATTCAATTTTTATATTCAATATACAGAGGTATTTCATACAGACATGACAAAAAATGTGTTGAGAACTGCTCTAAAAAGGCGATTATTTTATGAGTAACAAGTTTTTTTAATAAAAGTACTTAAATCGATCACTTCGTTTTTTTAATAAAATTATCTAAAAACGATAACTAGTAGATTCAGTAACATGTTTCAAAAATAATAAGATTGTGACTCAATTGTTTCGACAAAGCTCGATATCTCCAAAACCGTTTACGACAGAGAAAAACTTAGAGTACAAAAGTTATAGAAGCTGAAAATTACTTACCTATTCCTAAGTTTTTTTTTTTAATTAGTATCTAGTGATGCCACTTACTGGATAAAAAAATTTCCAAAATCCAGGAAAACATTATTTTTGTGCCACATTGTAAGAAAGTGGCAAAGTGATGGTTTAATAAAAATATATTTGTCATTTTATATATGAATACTTTTTATATAAATGGATTTTAAATTTCACTTCCGGTTTAGACGGAAAAGTCAAAACAATGCCAAAAGTTTTGATGACGTCATTTTTGTAAAAACCAAAAATGATATATAAAAAAACCATCTACGTCGACATTGTACCTATATGACGCAGTTCAAGAATTTTCAGCATAATATACAGGGAAGCGTTTTTTTTAAATGAATTTTTTGCTATAATTTTTCTATTTTAGGTTAAAAGCTAAAAATAAGGAAGTTTTTTGAGTAATAGTAAATTTTTTGAAAAAATCTGAAATAGAAAATATTTTTACATTTTACGCCCCCTTTTTTTATAATTTTACTAAGTTTTTTACCATTATGAACGGTTTCGGATATATCGATCTTTGTCGCACTATCGAGCCACCTTGTATATGCAGAATGTTTATAGATTTGTACAAACTTTGTACGGCAAATGTTTGACTAATTTGAACATAGAAGGCTTATTTAAACTGAAAAACTTCCTAAATACCTTTTTTTCTTAATTAGAAACCAATGTTTACATATCAGAATCATTTTCATGGAAATTTCACATATGGTTGAAATTAAAAGTTTTTTTTCTACCCTCAGAGTAATCGCATTGTAATTTTATATGCTTCTTCAAAGAAAATTAAATATTTTCTATCACTAAAATGAAGCGCTATAAATAAATAAACCTCAACATTTAAAAAAAATCCTTTTTAACAAATAATTTAAATGTACATGTAAGATTAAAATTGGTATATTTTAAAATTTTAAAGCAGAAAAAAATAGTCTCCATCTTTATTTATTTGTAAGTATTAAAAAAAAATATATTTTATTTAAGATTGCTTAGTTTAAATTATTACTACCAAAAAAGCAAGACCAGCAAGACCGAGACCAAGACCAAGACTGGGTGGTGCAAGACCAAGACCTAGACCAAGACCTCTTTTGGGCTTGTAAGACCAAGACCAAGACCAAAAACTTTTTTGCAAGACCAAGACCAAAACCAAGACTAGCCCGGTCTTGGTCTTGGTCTTGGTTTGCTCATCACTATAGATCATGTTTCGAAAATAACATGGGTCATATAGGACATTAAAATTTTAATAATATTATAATTTTTTGTTATAAGTTTTCTTATTACCACCATATTTTACCTCGTATTGTATTTTAATTTTTTCCATTTATTGTAACTTTGCTGCTTGGTTTAGAAATAGATATATCATATTATTTTTAGCATATAATATAATTTGAAGCCGTTCTTCTAATGAAAACCTTATTATAAAACTACTCCAGAAAGTAATAAACGTATTTTTAACTTTAGCCAGGTTTTTTTAGGTAAAACTATCCTTATAGTATCATGCAGTTATTAAACAATTGCAGCAGAACCGCAGGAAATAAACCCAGCAACCCCTATATCAACGAATTCCCCGTGAAAATCTCTATCTATTGATATAAAAGTAGACAGAGTCTTCTTTTTAAAAAATACGTCACTCGTGCTGTAACTCTTTTGTTTTTGTTTCAAATGTTTTTCTGATTAGATTATTAAATTCGACGGAAAAAAATACACTAAATGGCTATATTTGTTTTTTTTTTAAAGTACAGGAAAGTTCAAATAAAGCCCTATTTACTTTAAAATGAATAACCCCGTACTCTGAATTTTATTTAATTATAATTATAATTATAATCATTATTAAACATATTTTAATTCATTTGATTTCTTTTTTTTAATTAATTTGGAAAAACCATGTGCAAATATTTTCAGATTACGTTAGAGTTTACTTTTAGTGCTACATAATGTGGAAATTTACGGTATTCCTACGGATTTTTTAGTCTTTTTTATCAATTGTGTTATTTTCATTAAAATATTATCGACTGCATTACATTGCACTACCGAAAATGATAAAAAGCTTAAAATAAAATAACTCTGCACCTTTTAAGTTTTTTTATTTTAACCAGTTTAAATATGGCCTCAGTTACCTATTTGCCCCAGAGCCCTTGGTTACGTAGCTATGCCACTGAGAGGAAGAGAGGTTTTTGCACTTCTGTCACATATTTTTTATTTTCCCACAAAAAACGAAATCTTTTTCTTTCTTGATACGAAAAGGATATCAAAAACAATGATAACCTAATTGATACCTATATGTAATCCCCTTCAATTTTTTACTTACGAGCAATTTATTTCTTATCAACATTTTTTTGAAGAAAGCACAATATAGAATACGTAACAGATGCTTTTAACACGAATGCTGCACCCAGGAAAGCGGATTTTGTTTTCAAGGTAATAAAGTTGGTGTAATTAAATAAGACGTCTTTAGTTTTTTTTTGTCGTCTTATATACAGGAAGATATAAGAATTTAATTTGCGTTAAGGGTGCTTATATAATATTTTAAGAGAAAGTTATTTTACAGAGTAAAGCTTGTAGAATTCTGCTCTGTCATTTAAGCTAAAGACAAGTTCTTTCTTATAGAAAATGAGGGAATTCTTCTATAGAGAAAATTACTTTTTAAGATAGTTTTTTGGCTTGACGGTCTTATTTATATGCATTTTTTGCAATTTTTTTGTGAGGTAAAACTTTGGAGTTTTTATTATTTATTTGTAACTATTTTAAGGGTATACATATAAGTTTTAAGCTAAAAATATTTATTAGAACCAAAGTTATGGACGCTTACTCCCTCCACGAAATCAGCTGATTGATCTGTAAGCAGTGGCGGCTCGTGAGTTACAAATATAGAGGTTCTGCACAGCAGCAAACGATTAGTAATATACATTTAACAAACCAGAATTAAAAATAACATAAATGTAAACTTACACAGATTTGAGAAGCAAGTGAAAAACAGTTTATACAAGTAAATGTTACAAAGAATGTCTCCGAAGACTAAAGGCTTATTTTTTATAAATTAAGTTGATTCTTCTGTCTTTTTGGAAGAAAACTTGTCTGTAACCTTCTCATTGAAATTTGAAATTTCACGAATCATTTCCCTTTTCAATTGATAGCATTGATAGAGCCACTAGACGATCCTGAGTCATAGAATTACGTAAAAATCTTGATTCGTTTTAAAGTAGAAAATGATCTTTCAGCCTCTGCAGTCGTCATTTCAATTGTTATAAGAATTTCTAATATTCTTTTGGTTTCTTGAAATGCCCCTGATAAATTATTTTCTATTAAAAATTTTAAAAACGGTACTGCTCCTTTTATAGATCTACAGTCTGCTCTGGAATAAATTACTGATAATTCAGTTTTAAACGTTCTTTATCTATGTCTGGATAAGCAGAACATGTTAAATTTAAAATTTCCGGGAAAATTATCACAAAATTCCCAAATTTATTAGAATAAAATAAAGTAGCCGCAGATAAATGATTTTTAAATGCAAATCGATCGTTCGCACAGTTCAAAATTACATCGCAGATTTCTATAGCGGCAATACGATGATCCAATTTACTGTCATTTCTACGAATTTTAGATAAGGGCTCGGTGGATAATGAAGAAGCTTGGCTAACGACTTCAGGTACTGAGTTTCTTAGTGACATCACATTCTGCCAAAAGTCTCAATTTTTTTGTTTATTTCTACAGGGTCTGTTTGTATTTTTTGTAGCTCGTTAAAAAGAACATCTACATGAGGCATGACACGATGGAAAAGTTAGCCAGAAAATAAAATTTTTATCTAAGAGCATTCTTCTGATAGATGACGCGGCACTACAAACAGTTTGATTAGTAAAGAGTCTTCATGTTCCATACATTCTATTAAAGATTCCCTATGTTCAAAAACAATATTAACAGTGCGGATGTTAAAATTCCACCGAGTTGGCGCACCATGGGGAATTCTTCTTTGAACTAGTTTGGTCAGTACATCTACACGTTGTGGCGAATTTCTAAAAAATGCTGGTATTTCTTGCAAATTACCAAAAAAAGTCTTACTTGTGAATTTAGTGAAGCAGCTTTGGACATTATTAAATTCAATTGATGCGCATAGCAGTGCACAAAATGGGCATATGGAAATTTCTCCTTAATCCTTGCCTGGACTCCAGTATGCCTTCCACTCATTACGGCTGCGCCATCATAGCTTTGAGCAATTAGTTTATTGGTTGATTTTGTGTCTGGTAATATTACATTCAAAACTTGTAAAATATCTTGCGTGAGGAACTCTGCATTAACACCAATAGGGTTTAGATAGGTCCAGAAACGTTCTATAGGTTCGCCATTTCGTGAATACCTAAGTATTACTACTAACTGCGTCTTTGCGGACACATCAGTTGTTTCGTCTACAATTATTGCCAGATTTGGAGATTGACGAATTTCTTCCAAAATTCTTCCTGGCATACTTCTAAAATACAGTCCAAAATGTCATTTTGAATTTCTTTTGAAATCCCTTTAAACACTGTCGACTTTTCTAAATGTTCCTCCAAAGTTTTGTCAAGCTCTGCACTAAAGTTAATAAGGCCACGAAAAATTCCTGGATTTTCTGAGACACTCGTCTCGTCATGTCCTCGAAGTGCCAATTCAAATATTCCACAAAATTTAACGCAGTCAATAATTTTAGACAAAACATACCGATTTTTTGTCACCTCTTCGTTAAATTTTTGAATATTTACCCAGTAGGCAGAATCTAGTTGTTCCCTTATATTTACGGTGCCTAATAAAGCAAATTCCATTACATTATGTAAATGGTGTCGGCACGTTTCATGTTTCTTTATTTTTTGACTAAATGATTTAAATCTGTCACTCCAATTTGGGTCCACGATTTATCTCCGCCAAAAAGTACACAAGGAAAACAGAAAAGAGCATTTTTTTATTGCATCCACAAATCCAATCGTTTCTTGAGTACACTTCACGATTAAATTGTCTTTTGTACTGTTTACCACGACTTGAGCCTTCTTTTTCGATGGAAATATCTGGTAAAGGACGTCCACCTTGCTTTAATTTAATTTTTCTCTTCGTAGGTGTACTTTATAAACCTTTTAACATTAAATAAATTATCGATAATATCCATCTCTAATATGAATATTAATCAAGGAAAAACAAATATAACGCTTATAACAGTACGCGAAAATTTTAGATTTTTTATACAGAAAACGCGGTACCGATAACTGCTCGAAAAACTCGTCAAAACCTAATCACTATCTCTCAGCATTGCGTAAATGAGAACATATTCCCGTTAAAACAACGGTATTAAAATCAAAGGCGCGGGGAGTCGCGACGTCAGAGGCGAGGGCAAATTACGAGCACAGAACCACATTGTGTCGCCCTGCTAAATTTATATGGTCAAGCGCGTGGAGATATGTTGTTGACTACGTCTGGCCAGCAATGTCGCGCAGTTCGTTCAATGTAACTTGTCTCGGGGTTCGTTCGAAGTTACTTGTCCGTTTAACTTTTTTAATTAAACACAAATAATTTAAACATCAGAAACATTTATTTATTTTAGATTTAAGGCCTATTTTCTATTTTTTTTGGTGGTTCTGCAGCTCTGCAACTCTTATGTACCAACCGCCACTGACTGTAAGCTTAAATACCCGAAATGGACCCATATGAGAAAAAAAATTGAAAATTGGATTTTTCACAGACTTTGAAACAAAAAATTTCAAATATTATGTATTTTTTGTCAACTTTTTATTTAAAAAATAGAAATATTTTAAATTTTAGGGTGATAATAGACCATTGCGTGCGTCTATATAAGCTGAGTCGACCCTATAAATTTAAAGTGAATCGGCCAAGATGTTCTCGATGGAGAAAAGTATGAAAAACATAGTTTTGAGCAAAACGCGTTGTATAATACCCCATACTATTTCATTTACGGTGTTATGAACATGCCTCACCGTATTAAATTGAGGATTTTATCTATCACCACGTCGCGTCGCCGTCTCCCTCTTCTATTGCTCAGATTCATGACTAAAGATCACCTGGCTTCTGATCCCACGAAAGTCTGTATCTGTTTTTTTCAATGTTTTGTTTCACTCTTTTTTGACTTGGCAATTCTTTTACTAATTTGTTTGTATTTATAAAATAACTGTTTAAACTAATAAACAAAAAAAACAATTAATAATTAGGGCCGCTTTTACCTTTTGGAGGCCCTGGGTACTTTAGAATAATGATGGGGCCCCTGTCACAATGACGACAAAGGACTATTTTGCAGGCAAA
>JAHBCN010000929.1:90000-140368 GCA_019359885.1 Listronotus oregonensis
CTCCAAAAGCTTTTAGAAGACGTGCGGCCAATAATGCAAAATCAAATACCTAGTGATGATACATCGTCTCATATTGAAATTAAACACAATGGTTCTCCAATAATTCAACAGGACACCTCCACTAGACGAATTACAGCAACAATTAGATGCTGTCAATAAAGCACACGCAGAACAAGCGCTAGCAGCAGCTCAAAAACAAGCTGAAGCTCACGTAAAAGCTCAGCATGCAGCAATAGCTTTGGCTCAGCAGAAAGCTCAGGAAGAAGCGTATGCCAAAATAGCTGCTCATAATCAAGGAGCATCCACCTTAAGACCCGCAGATGGTATTCAACATGTAACTGCAGCTCCTTTGGTGGCTCAAAGTCCCAAAACTCTCAACAAGTTGATTTAAGTAATCAAATAGAGCAAAATTCTGTCGAATCTCAGTCTGAGAGTGTTGAAGCACTCAAACATTAGCACTGAGGGAAAGGCCTTACGAGGAGGTTCTTTGCAAAAGCCATATGGAAGGGCGAGTTTATGCGCCATCTTCTACAGATTTACGCAATAGCAAACCGAGAATAGTTTTGCAGCCAGTAAGAGTGCACCAACCAGCACCATTTACTCGAATTCATTCAGCACCCCCAAAGCTACAACCACTTACTGCAGTGCCGGAAATTTACGCACCTTCTGAAATTCAAAATTACGCCCCTGTGGTTCCTCAAATTCAAAAGTTCGAACCTCAACATGCTCAAGTACAGGCAGTACAAGGACTGCAACACACTCAAGTACAGCTTGAGCCAGCACAGCCAGTACAGACAAATAAAATCTATTTTCCTGTTCCAACCAAGCCAACTTTAATACATTCACCAAATGTAAATGAATTCAAAAAGGATCACTATCCAAGACCCAGTGTTGCTGTTGCATCATCTCATCCTGATGCAAATCATATATATTCTAAAGAAGAACATGAAAATTATGATGATGTAAGTAAAGATTTAGTTAAAAAGGTATTTTATAGAGCAAAAAGACAATTAGGTGGAAGGCAAAGACCTCATATTAATTTTTCTTTTGATGGATCCCAAATTGTTGCTACCAATTTGGATCTGTATGAGCAAACGTCACATAAGAAGGTTAATTTACAGACAAATCAAAATTTAAATATAAAGAATGAAACCCCAAAGTTTCAACAACCCAAGCCTCCCTCTCGTTCTAACAATAAATTACGGATAAATTTTTCATTCAATGGTACATCTATGGTAGTTACGGATCTTAAAGATCCTCATAATATTAAACAAATCCATCCAAGAATTCGTACCCATAGTTTACCTAAAAATTCAGAGATGTCTGATCACAGATTTAAGTACAATTCTCAAGATCATTTAGCAGGTCAAAATGTACAAAGAAGGCGTATTTTTAATTCAAATATTGACTGCAAAAATCAACCTTACATAGCATCTACTAAACATACTATTCCGTTAAATTATTATGCCAATAAACAACCGCTTCCCAAAAAAAACTTTCCGAATCTTGATCCATCTAAAGATTTTTCCAAAATTATTCCAAATCATACTGAAAACCCAAAAAATGTGATTATTATAAATAATAGTAACAACAACGAAGGGCCTAAAAATGAAAATCACTTGTTTGCACCACAAAAACACAATTTCGTTAATAATTTGAAAACTTATCCTCTAAAAGCTGTTAGATATGGGCCTTCGAGAATAGTAAAAAAACCTGTAGTTGATTACAGTAATTTTAGGCGAATTTTTCCAAAAATATTGAGGGTCGAGTCTAAAATTCAAGTAGGTTTAAACAAAGTTGCAAATATTTAGGTGGGTTTTTAAATAAAATAAAATCTGGATATGTGATATTACTAATTATTATTTTTGTAAGTAAACGTCAATTAAAAAAAATGTGTTTTATTTATTTGGATTTAGTAGCTTAATACAGAAATCTCTTAAAAAACAATCGAAAAACGTACGAAGGTAGTTCACTCGCGACAGTCAAAATTATCGCCTTATAGTAAATAAAGCCCGGCCCATCCACAGTTTAAATCCCAATCTCGAATGAACATCTTTTATCTTCGTCTTTTCCATGCCATTCACGCCGAACTCGCCCATCTCTCTTTAACAAAAATTGATTGTTGAACGGGCCGGGACTAGTACCAGTACGGATCATTATATTTTTTCCTATTTTAGTTTAATTCGTGATGAAGTATTTTAAATGAGCTGTTCCTAATAAGATCAAATATGCTTTACCAAAATTAGAGGTTCTCAATGCTTGAAAATATTATTTTTGTATACCTAAAGTCCAAAATTTCTGTCAGTGACTCATTTAATACCGGCCACCCAACCGACGAAGCGGCTGAATAAAAATCTAACACTAGTAAATGATTTTTAAGCCTATGATATACTTTTCCGCTCAAATAACAGTGAACCGGCCAAAAGTTTTATCGCCACGTTGTCATAATTCGCAAGAATAAATCACCAGCCAGCGATCGCACTTAAAATAGCACGCCAATATGTATTGAAATCATTGTTATCGAGAAGACAATAAAAGTGGCAACACACATTCCTTAGTTTACAACTTGAAGAGACTTGAAAATAAGCGTATCGACAGGGTTTTCGTGCTGTTCGATGATTTTATTTAGTTATTATTGATTATGGACAGATTTTGTAAGTTTAAATTTTAATTGCTATACAGGGTATTTTCTAAATATTATAAATTTCTAATAATTGTAGTATATAGATATTGTTTTGTGCCAATTTTATAATAGTTTATCTTATTTAGTGTATATAATTGTATATAAAGATTTAGTGTTGTTAAGTGCTTTTAATTCTGTAAACTATGAATATTAACCAAACTTTAACTAGTTATCCGCCTACAAAAAAAAACTCAGTTAACGTTAAAAGAACGAATAATGGTTAAAAATGTTTACCATGGGATTCGGGAACGAAATCCAGAACTAACCACTTTGGATGCTGCAGAGATATGTGCAACTTTACAAAAGTTTTTTCGTGTACGGTATTCAAGTTTTAAAAGGCAAAAAAATCATATTAGTAATTATTCGAATACTGGAAAATCGATTTTTCGCTATTTTTTTGCACATTTTTACTTTTCGATTGTTAAACATGAATCAGAAGCTGTTTTTTTGGCTGCCTCTTATAGTATTTAAAAATAATAATAATTGAATTGTTTAATTCCATTTTACGACATATTCTTAAATTCTGTCATTTGCACGAAAACATATTTAAAAAACTCATACTATGTTAATATTAAAAAAAAACACTTAAAAATAAGAAAAACCTTAATTTTCAATAAAAAGTAGGTAAAACGTTTACGTCCGAATTCAACTCGAAATTTAAAATGTTGACCTGTTACCAGGTTGTAATAGTTTTCTTTATGACATTTTTATAAGGTATGCGAACCTTGCTTCGCTCGACCCGCAATGTTTAATAAAAATATTCTCGATATGGAAATCCTAAATATGGAACACGAAAGACCCGAAATAGTTATTGAATTCTACAAGCTGATGATCTCAGAGCTTTCGTGTTCCTTATATAGTGGATATTTTTAATAAAGCAATGCGTGTGAATCTCGTATTTAATATTGAAATTGCAAGATCGGTGGTGAATTGGCAAGTCGGTGTAACTTGGATTGTCTATCGTTCTGCTTTTACATCTTTTTCAATTTATGTTAAGACTAAAATTTTATTATTTTTTTCATGTAGCAAAATAAATCAGAGAAGGTAAAATTAAAGTAAAAATGTATTTTTTTTTTGGAAAAACGTTGAAAAATCGCCAAAAAACTCAAATTTGTGTTCTATGACCTCAAAATAGGAGGTGTGCAAAATTAAGCAAAAAATTACATTTTTCATTAATCCGAATAATACCAAAATAATATAGGCTTGTTACTAATTTAAAGGGTTGATGAAAATGTGAGAAAATAACTCGTGCTTGTAAAAAATATTTTCATGTTTTGACGAAATTTTATCATTTATTTTCTAAAATGCTTACGCCACTGGAATTGATTCCCCTGACCCCACACAACCCGGGGCACTCTAAAAGCGAGCGATGCGTGGGGGCCCGTTTATCTTGGGACACTACCTTATCTCATAAAATATACAAGATACAGAAAAAATTCCATATAAAGTTTCTTAGTTTAATTTATATTTTAACAATATTTTACTTTTGTATATACAGAATACTCCATTTTCCGTGGACACGCATCAACTTTCCTAATTTAAATAGGACACCCTATATACTATTGCACCTTTTGATTTTACGTATAATTCTAGACACATTTCATAATAATGTCCTACACTTAAATATTACCGTTTTTGACATATTTTAAATTTTATATAAAAAATGACGTTTGCGGATCCTAAAATAATTATTAATATTTCGTAAAAAACCCTTTATTATTTAATTTCAATTAGATTTTTATTTAAAAGAATTTACTTAAAGATGTTTTAATAATATTTTGATGATTTTTTAAACAGGGCATTCAGAAAACAATAATAAAAATGAAATTGAAAAACAGCCAAAAATCAATGTTTTTAAATGAAAACCCCCAAATTTTATACTTTTATCTTATGTAGAATTAAAAATAAGGGTAAGTTTGTGTAAAGTTGCTAATTCCAAAATTTTGTAGTTTTTGAAATATTGGCAATATAATATTTATCTATTGCAAAATGCTATAGTCTCCTATATGGCTCTTAAATTTTATTAATAGTTGGCCATGACAGCGTTTAAAAAACGATCAAGCACTACAGAATGTCACTGTTTCTTAAAAAATCTGCTTGTTTATGGATATAGGAGATGAAGCAAAAAGTTAAATGCAAAAATTAATTGATTAATTCCAGTCTTTAATTTATTTCATTTAATTCCTTCCTATTTTACACATTCTCTGGTACTTGATTGTTTACTAACTACTATTAATAAAACTTAAGAGCCATACACAACTATAGCATTTTGCAATAGAAAAATATTTTACAGTGTTCCCAAATTGGGGGGGAATGTATGGGGATCTTGAAAACCAAGATAGATAGAAAATCGGTTAAATGGGAAAGTTTTGGACAATTATGTTAGTAAGCTAATCCCATTGACTACATGGTTTTTATCTATTTAGGTTTTTGAGAAATTTTGAAAAAATCTGAAACATGCATTTTCGAAAATCGGCAATATTTTTTTTATAAGTGAAAATTTTTCAATTCTGTAAAACTTTTCAAAGCAACTTTTGTAGGAATATGACCGAGTAGTAAATTTTTTATTTTCTGCGTTTCGGGTTTTAGAATCATCATCAATTAATTTTTTCATATGGACGCGACATTGGATTTTAACGCAGCCAAATAGTGCTTTTATTCTGATTTCAACAATGTATAACATGTTATAATTTAAGAGTTAATAACCTCATTTATTTCAAAAAAACAAATATTTTCTCAGTTGGCCTTGATTCTGGCGAACGTCATTTTTTTGTAAACAATAAAATATTAGTAATTGGCAAAATAGATAAGCTGAACAGATATTTTACAGAAATGGGTTTCGCGAACATAGCTATAACGTTAATACCGTGTTACAACAAAACTACACGTAACAAGTTAATTGAAACCAGTGAAAAAAACAATGAAAAGTGGCTAAACTAATATTCCTACTAAAATGAAGATGTAAAATAACGACCTAAAATTCAAAATATTGTCCCTATTTCTCAACATATTAACAATATTTTTTTTAAATAGTCCTAACTACCCTATGAATGGTTGACTTAGGTATGTGGAATTCTCTATCACCATCCCTGGCTGAAGATGTTGGATTTTCTTTAAAATGTTGGTTAACTGAAGCATCTCGTTGTCGATTTTCTTCAACGTACTTCTTGGTCGTGGTTTTTTAAAAATTCCGAATTTAAGCAAATTTGTAACCAGTTTTCGAAAGTATGTTAGTTTAGAATGCTGCCTTCCAGGAAAATTGTCGAAATACGTTTGCGTAGTATAATAACATTTCTATTGCTTTGGAAATACCGTTGCAAAATATCAAGTTTTTCTTTAAATAATTAACCATTTTACAAAGTTAAAAAAAAATTAATAACTTATCCGAGCTAACTTGATAATGACGCTAGATGACATTCGCCGGAATCAAGGCCAACTGAGAAAATATTTGTTTTTGAAGTGTATAGGTTATACAGTCCTAAACTATAACATGTTATACATTGTTGAAATAAGAATAAAAAGCACTATTTGGCTGCGAAAAAATCAATAGGGCGCCCTATTGGTTGATGATTCATCAACTCTACTTTTTCATATGGGCGCCATTATATTTTGTGGTTACACGGTATTAACGTTATAGCTATGTTCGCGAAACCCATTTTGTAAAATATCTGTTTAGCTTATCTATTTTGTCAATTACTAATATTCTATTGTTTACAAAAAAAAAAATTACGTGCGCCGGGATCAAGGCCAACTGAGAAAATATTTGTTTTTTTGAAATAAATGAGGTTATAAACTCTTAAATTATAACATGTTATACATTGTTGAAATCAGAATAAAAAGCACTATTTGGCTGCGTAAAAATCCAATATGGCGTCCATATGAAAAAATAAAGTTGATGATGATTCTGAAAACCCGAAACGTAGAAAATAAAATTGACTACCAGGTCATATTCTATAAAAAGTTGCTTTGAAGAAGTTTTTACAGATTTGAAAAATTTTTACTTATAAAAAAAATATGGCCGATTTTCGAAAATGCATTTCTAGGTTTTTTCAAAATTTATCAAAAACCTGAATAGTTAAAACCATGTAGTAAACGAGATTAGCTTACTAACAAATTGTCCAAAACTTTCCCCATTTAACCGATTTTCTATCTATCGTGGTTTCAGATCCCCATACATTCCCCACCAATTTGGGACACACTTTGCCAATATTTCAAAGCCTACAAAATTTTGGAATATTATATACATAACATATTTAACATAACATATTATATAATAATACACAAACTTACCCTTATTTTTTAATTCTAAATAAGATAAAAGTATGAAATTTGGGGGTTTCCATTTAAAAAAAAAAGATTTTTTGGCAGTTTTTTCAATTTCATTTTTAATCTTATTTTTTGAATGCCCTGTATAAACAAACATCAAAATATAATAAAAAAAATTTTGAAGTTGTTTTTTTTCAATAAAAAATCTAATTAAAATTAAATAATAAAGGCTTCTTTATACGAAAATTTGAATGAAATATGTCTAGAATTTAACGTAAAATAAAAAAGATGCAATAATATACAGGGTATCCTATTTAAATAAAAAAAGTTGATGCGTTCGGAAAATAGAGTACCCTGTATATACAAAAGTAAAAAATTGTTAAAATATAAATGAAACTAAAAAACTTTTATATGAAACTTTTTTCTGTATCATGTATATTTTATGGGATAAGGTAGTGTCCCTCCCATGATAAACGGGCCACCCTGTACACAAACACATGAGGTCTGTTCGTTATTCAGTTATATTTAACACTGGTTTACACTTCTTAAACAAACAGGCTTAGTAAACTTTACAAAAACCAATATCTTTTTGATAATACGGTCAAAAAATTTAGTTTTTTTTAAATGTTCTAATAAATTGATTTAATTGATATTGCGATAGTTTTTAAAAAATATCGTAAAAACCGTTTTTAAGATATTTCTAAATGGCATGGCTTTATACTTGACATATATCGACAATGTTAGTATGCACAATTTAATTTTTAATACAGGGTGGCCGGCCATATTTTGACCCATTTTAATCGAGAATAACTTTGGAACAAATAAAGGTATCAAGATGCGGTTTTTGCAGATGCACTTATATTTCTTTAAAGTTTATTCTCGTACCTTCACGATTTTATTGTGACATTCCATTAGCTCAAAAACGAAATGGCCGATTTTCCATTATAGGACAACTATGTTATTTTAAATGGAACACCCTGTATATTTTCAAAATTTAATCTTTCCTCTTTAAAAAAATGTAACACAAGCTATGGTTATCTCAAAAAACAACGTATTTATTGACCTTCGAAAAATTGACTGCATGTCGACCAACAATATTATTGAACAACTAAAATTTGCTTCATATGTTACAAAAAAAAAAGGATCGCCAAAGGTTTAGGTTATTCACAAAATAATAGTTACAATAAGGTTACATTACTTTTAAAAAACTACTGTAAATGTTGAAAATGCCTTCCGCCGACTTCGACGCACTTATTTAAATTCGAAAAAAACTTATTAAAACTATTGACTAAAAATTCTTCAGGAATATTTTCTATTATGTTTCGGATATTAATTTTTAATTGCTCTAAATTTTGGGGAAGTGGACTATAACACCTCTCTTTCACTATCCCCACAGAAAAAAATCTGGAACAGTCAAATCTGGTGAACGAGGTGGCCAGGAAATAGGGCTTCCTCTTCCAATCCACCGATTTCCAAAAACGTTGGTCAGTGAATCCTTGGTAATGTTAGCATAATGTGGTGTAGCCCCATCTTGTTGAAAATAGACGAAATTCGATAGATTTTCTTCTTGCAATTGGGGATAAAAATATTTCCAGCATATGAAAGTAAGTCCAAGAAGTTGGTTCATGAAAACAAAAATGGCCCATAAATTTTTTGCTTTGACATACCACACCAGACTGTGACTTTTGGCGAATCTCTAACGTGTTCGTTATATTGTCGAGGATTTTCTGTTGCCCAAAACCTGCAGTTATGCTTATTTAATTTTCCATGGAGGTGAAATGTGGCTTCGTCTGACATTATTAGTCTATCCAAAAAATGTATATTGTTCCTTACTAAATTTTGAATTCTCTGGCAAAATTCCACCCTTTGTGGAAAATCAGTTTCTTTTATTTCTTGTAACATTTGAATTTTGTATGGCTTTAATTTAAGTTCTTTTTCATGATTTCTTGTACTGTAGTTTTAGGAATATGGACTGAACTTGAGATTTTTCTTGTTGACAATGTTGGATCTTCCTGAGTTATCTCCAGAATTTGTAACGTTTTATTTAGCAAATTATCATTGTTTACTAATTTCTTTTTACGGGTAAAAGATCCTGTACTCCAGAATTTTCTGTACCAGATTTTAATTGAATTTTTTGTGGGTGGAGCTTATTAAACATTTTCTAAATCTTCGCTGGGTTTCTTTTACTGATTTGGTTTCGGCAAACATAATAACACATTTTCCTTTTTCCTTAACGAGAACATTTTGCGCTTCCTAATTAAAATAACTTGTCAAAAATGACCAACAATGGCTGACAATGAGGATTGTTGCTGTTATGGAAACGAGATAACTTTGTTTCCACAGGCGACTTTCAAAAAATCCTTTTAAAATAATATTCCTATTCGACATACAGTCAATTCTTTGGAGGTCAATAAATGCGTTATTTTTTAAGATAACCATAGCTTGTGTTACATTTTTTTAAAGGGGAAAGATTAAATTTTAAAAATATTGAAACATATACAGGGTGTTCCATTTAAAATAACAAAGTTGTCCTATATCGGAAAATCGGCCATTTTGTTTTTGAGCTAATGGAATGTCACATAAAAATGGTAAAGATACGAGAATAAACTTTAAAGAAATATAAGTATATTTGCGAAAACCGCATCTTGTATCTTTATTTGTTCAAAAGTTATTCGCGATCCAGAATGGGTCAAAATATGGACGCACCTGTATCTCGTTTCACAGATGGTAAAAAAATCGTGTGTTTTTTTAATGATTTTAATAGATAATGGACACTTTTATTAACCTTATATTTCAATTTCATTAAATTCTTAAGGGGTGTTTTAGTGAAGAGGCATGAATTTTAGGTGATTTTTGAATACGAATAATAAAAATACAATTATCATTTTTACTATGCATTTTTTTATGAGTTATTTATCACATTTCTAAAATATGATAAAAAAAAGTTGAAAATTTAAAAAAAAATAACTGCTAAAAAAAAACAAAAAGATTATCAATGTAGAGTGGTCAGCAATGCCTGGAACTACGAAAAAGTTAAAAAAAAAACTTTCCTGAAAAGAAAAATTTGTACCACTTTTTTTGACGTTATCGAATTTTTTAAAAACAGTAAAAATTTTAAAATTGGGGAGACGGATAGGTCCGGACTTAGACAAGTCTATTAAGCAGACGAGACGAGACGAGATAAAATCCTTCGAGACAAGCTCGAGACGAGACGAGACATCTCGAAAAATTTTAATGACTTAAAACTTAAGTAAACTAACTTAATAAATCTCCAACAATATATTTTTAATTCTTAAGAATTATACAGGTTGTTTAAGATTTAGTGTTCCAAACTTCGACCGCAGTTGGATCTTGCAAAAATAAGTTTCTGTAAACATAGGTCAAGAAATGCATCGTTTCAGAAATATAGGGTGTTAAAAAAGAAACTAAAATTAATTTCTTTAAAAGTATATCACCCTGTGGTTTTATTATTGTTTTATTATTTTGAATATTTCACTCATGTACATACTTTCCACAAAGAGAAGTGGTATTATGGAAAAATTGCAGCGGAAATTCCGCTTCGTCTAGGCAATGAGGTTTTTCCACTTACTGTCAAATTGACAATACAAAATTTTAAATAATAATGTTAAATTAATATTTAATTTTAAGTTAATAAACTTTATCTATCTACGTTTTTGATTCGTAAAATACTCTTCTTAAATACCGCTCTAGCTTTAAAATTAACCAGATTTTTTTTACTCATGCGTGTTTTCTTTAAAAATTTCATCGTCCCTCGGACTCGTGAAATTATGAGAAGACACGCTATCGTGAAAAATTATCGGTAATTTTTAAGCACTCGTGATTACCCCGAACTTAAAATACATCTATTTTGTCTCGTGTTTTTTTAAATGTTGCTTTGCTTTCAAGAAAAAATTAAAACCGATTCCTTTTTTATACCCTTTTGAAATGTATGAGTTTTACTTTGTCTTTCGAAAAAACTGAAATAACGAAAAAGTTGTATTTTAAGTCGTTTTATCAAAATAATTGTTTAAAAAAATTATGTACAATTAAAGCTTCTTTTTAACTTTAGGACCTGCGTATTTCCAATTTCGAAAAGATGCATATCCGAGCTTATGTTTATAGAGACTTTTTTGCAAGATCTAACTGCTGTTAAAATTAACTATTGCTCAAACACCCTGAATAATTATAAGAAACATTTCTAGAAAACATTTTACCTGTGTTTTTTAATGGAGTTTATGACTTATGTTCCATTATCTTTTTGATTTTTTCTATTTTGTGGTCAGTTTTATGTCACTTATATGTTCTATATTTTTATTTTAAATAAAAAAACAAATTATTAGGTTCATTATTTTATTTTTAGTAGCATATTATGGGTGTCCGTAAAGTTTGAAATCACCAATTTTTTGAGAAAACTACACAATTTAAAGAAAAGCTCAATCACGTCAACTTTTCTTTACAAGGCGTGTTTTAAAAAGATATAAGCATTAATACAGAGTGTTCCATTTAAAAAAAATATTAATTCACCTTCTTCTTCTTACAAGCTTCAAACACAAGAATAAACTAATAAAAATGTCAAAACATTTTAAAAAGGGATCCGCTTTATAGATCTTTAAATAGTAAAAAACATGCAAAAACTATTGCCGCATCCCGAATAAAACGGTGTGCCGGCAAAGTATACAGGCGGCGCGGCGCGGCGGCACTTTTTGATGCCTATACAGAGGGTTGTTTTTAAATGTTTTTCTGTTAGTTGAGGATTTGCCGCTATTATGTTAATAAAAAGTTTTAATTTAAACTAAACACAATGCATCCTTCTTAAAATACATACCAGTTTGCAGCATATTTTGCAATTAGTTTGTAGGTATATAGTGTACAGGGTGAGTCAACGATGGCGAGGAGTAAGTAATTTAATGCCTTGAAAATAAGATGTGTAGATAATGTGCTTATGTCAGTATTAGGTATATGGTTAAATAGTATGTTAAATTTAAACGATATTTTGAATTAGACAGGGCACGTCCATAAATATTAGGATGCTATAAAAGTAATTTTTAAAATTTAAAATAGAATACCTATACCTACTCATATTTTTATAGTTTTGGATTCTATTTATTTAATTCTGAAATTCCTAGTCCTACTCCATATTCTATACCCATAAAGTTAGGTAGGTATAAGAATATTGTCATTTAGGATACTTAATTATTACGGAAAAGTTAAAAATTGGTAAAAAAATTGAAAATGAACATTTCTATAATTAAACATTGGAATTAATAATGTAATGATAAAATATGTGTGTTCCATAAAAAAATATGTCTTTTTATCACCACCTTGTGCACTGTGCAGACATAAAAATTAGTTTAAAAATGTGTAACATGTACCTAAAAATAAAAATCGACGGTCCAAGCATTTTTATTAACCTTCTTTCTAATTTTTATTTAAATTATCCTATACATTACTAATGCACTGTATATTGAAATTAATTTAATTGAAATAAACCAAAACAACTCGAGACAAACGTGACAAAACGAGACGAGGCGAGACAACGTTTCTCTCGTCTCGTCTCGACCCTTGTCTCGTCTCGTCTCGAAATATATTATCTCGAAATTTCGAGACGAGACGGACAAAGCTTTATCATCTCGTCTCGCGCAACTCTAAATTTTTGAGACTCTTTCATCAGCTAATTTTTTGAATTTTCAACTTTTTTTTTTTTTTTTTTTTCTGTATTTTTGTAATGTTATCAAATAAATTATAAAAAGAGTAGTAAAAATATTAATTGCCTTTTTTACGGCACTTTAAAATCACCTAAAATTCATGCCCCCTACACTAAAATACCTTCTTAAGAAAGCCTTTTTTCAAGGGGGAATTTTTACCTTAATGTTATTGGAAAAAATAACATTTTGATGCCAGAAAGGGGGGTTCGGAGTCTACTCCAACGCCAAATTTTTATTAAGAATTATTGATAAGACCGCAACAGATTTTACTCGCACCAACGTCTGGCGGGTACTGAGCTGAATATATTTTGACATCCTTATTAAAAGAAGAAATAATTAAACGTGAAATCACAGATGTTTGGTAGAAGACAAAACATACGCTTTGACGTCACTCTTATGCTTAATTTTATATTTTTATTTCTTTTAAGGTCAGAACAACAGTAGCGTATTTGAGATAAGGGTATTTTTAATTTGTTACAAGAACCCGGAAACTTTTATTTTTTTTATCATTTATCTCTTCTATTTTCAAAAATTGCTGAGAGGAAAGTGACATCACGATATAATTATAAAAGTATTTTGAAAAAAAATTTACGTAAAAAAGTATTCGTATTTATCAAAATTCTTTTTTCCTGTAAAAATTTTGTTTCTCCCTCTGCTAAAAGAAAAAATTAAAACAATTAAAGTCTTTTAAAGGGTAAAGGTTTTTTTTTTAGTAATTACTTGAACGTAAGGTCAGTCCTATTTTTGTTGAAAAATATTGAAAAATTGAGATTTTTACCATTTTTTTTTGTTTTATTTGTTTTACGGTGCATAATAGATTTTTTTCGACTTACTTACAAGAAAAATCCTTTTAAAATTTAAAAAAACATATATTATGTCCCCAAAAAAATTTAAACAAATTAAAACTTATACGTCAAAAAAAAAAACAAAAACCATTTCAAAAAAAATTATAAATATATATATATATATATATATATATATATATATATATATATATATATATATATATATATATATATATATATATATATATATATATATATATATATATATATATTATAATTTCTTAGAGAATAGTTTTTGTTTCTTTTTTTACAATTTAAAATTATATTATTTGATTTAAAAAACATAATAATATAGGTGTCACAAAAAAATTAAAAATTATAACTTATACTTATACGTTAAACATTTTTGACTAAAATTTTTAAATTTTTTAAATTTTTTGGTGAAAATATATGTTCTTAATTTAAATGGTTTTTTTTCTCGTATATATATATATATATATATATATATATATATATATATATATATATATATATATATATATATATATATATATATATATATATATATATATATATATATATATATATATATATATATATATATATATATAAAAAACAGTGTAAGTCTAAATGGGACCCCGTTTATTGCTTTAAATATTGAAATTGGGAAAAATGTTTTATACAAAAATTTTTTGGGTTTTTTGCTGCTCTATTTTTTGCAAATAACGTTATGCAGGGTGTATCAAAAAAGTCCGTACAAGAACAAAGTTCATTTTTTTAAATGACTCCCCATATTTTTTGTTACATTTTTGTTTTCTGCATAAATTCTAGATATTTTTATTCAGCATATCATATCCGTATGTTCAACTTTTCCAAGATATTCGCATTTAAATATAAATTTAGAAGGAAAATCCGCTCATTTTTTAATGTTGTTTTAACGTTTCTATGGTTTCAGCGGTTTTTTTAGAGTTGCATAATAACCATATATGCTATAGAGATTAATAAAAATGTCATATTGACAGTTTTATTAATCTGAAAAAAATTTGTTTTAATCGTTTTTTCTTGTTTAAGGTTTACTATTTTTACTCATCATGTGATATCTAATTACCTATTAATTATTACTATGGGTGTTTTGTCCCCTCTACTAAAACCATAGAAACGTAAAACAACATTGAGAGATGAGCGGATTTTTTCATTCTAAATTCGTATTTAAATGAGAATATCTCGTAACAATTGAATATAGGATATGATATGTTAGATAAATCTAAATTTTTATGTGAAAATCAATGTAAAAAAAATATAAGAGTCATTTAAAAAATTAACTTTCCTTGTACGGTCTTTATGATACACCCTGTATACATAACGTTATTCGCAAAATATAGAGCAGCAAAAATATTATTTTGTATTAAACACCAAATTTAATATTTAAAATGGGGGTCCCACTCACAGACCCTTTTTTTTTATATATATATATATATATATATATATATATATATATATATATATATATATATATATATATATATATATATATATATATATATATATAAAAATATATATATATTATATATATATATATATATATATATATATATATATATATATATATATATATATATATATATATATATATATATATATATATATATATATATATATATATATATATCATCATCATCATCATCATTATCATCATTCGCAGCTTTATTCAACAATTTGTGTAGCCTCCTTACATATCCATATACCTGTCTCTCAGCTGGGCCCATTGTTCTCTATTGTTGGCTATACGAGTCCAATTTGTTCCTGCGAGTTTTCTAATGTCATGGTCTTCTTTTAGGCCTCTTAATGCCCCGTGGGTACCATGTTGTAATTTTGGTGGTCCATCTATTATCTGTTCTTCATGCCAGGTGTCCCGCCCATTGCTATTTAAGAGATTTGATTCTGTGGATTACATCTATCACCTGGGTTCTTTGTCGTATCCACTTTATTTATTTGCGATCTCTCTTCGTTATTCCCAGCATGTTGCGTTCCATTGATCGTTGTGTTACCTGGAGTTTTCTTGTAATATTTGTTTTAAGTGTCCAGGTCTCACATGCATAGGTCATAACTGGTAGTATACACTGCTCAATTGCTTTCTTTTTTAGTAGGAGTGGCATTCTGGATTTGAATATAACTGAATTTCTTCCATATACACTCCATGCTAACTTGATTCTTCGGTTGATTTCTGGTAGTAGGAATCCTGAGTCATGTATCAGGCCCAGGTATATGTATATATATATATATTTCCATATTTTTGTATTTATTAGAATTTATTGCTCGTCTACCATTCGTGTATATTATTTTAGTTTTTTGAAATTTAAAAATTTTTATATCTACTTTTAAAACTAACCACATAAGAGTTCATTTTAAATTTGTTGTTGAGTTTTCTGCAGGGTTTTTACTGTTTAATTAGGAAACTATGTTGGGTTCCGAATCTAAAAAAAGGTAAGGATTTTACATCGAGGATGAAAAGACCCGGTGGTCCATTTCAGTTCCCGGGGAAGAATTCATCTAGTTTTGCCTGTGAAAACAAGTTGGAAAGATACCCCCCTTTGGGTCGAAAATCCAGTTGGCATGGGGAACAGAATTTGGAACCTTAGATATAATATATAAAATAATATATATATATATATATATATATATATATATATATATATATATATATATATATATATATATATATATATATATATATATATATATATATTTTATATATATATATATATATATATATATATATATATATATATATATATATATATATATATATATATATATAAAATTAGTAATATAATGTCATATAAAATTTCTTATAGTTATTTTTTATTAGAAATGCGCCGTGAAAACGAACAGCATAAGATGTTCTTTTATTTTTTTAAATTATTTTTTAAATAATAAGAGAGAGATTTCTACTAAAATATTTTACTATTTTAGCTTCACCAATACGCTGCCAAATACGCATTTGGTTACCGAATCTTGGACGAAAAACACGGTAACGATTTTGGACACGAGGAAGAAAGAGACGGAAAACTAACCAAAGGACACTATTTCGTGACATTGCCGGATGGAAGACGACAAGAAGTGAACTATTTCGTTGATAAGTCGGGGTACCATGCAAAAGTTAGCTATAACAATGTTGGAAGATACCCACATGGTCAAGTAAAGTCTCAGGAATATAAAGGACATGGGGAACATGACGATGGATTGGAACACGTTGGTCATAAGTAGTAGAGAAAGCTGAAAATTTTTGGTTTTGGTTACGACGAGACGGCTTAAAGATAAATCCAGTGTTGCCTTGCGGTTTTTAAAGGGTTGAAAGGCGCAAAATAGCGATATTTCTAAGTCAAATGGACTAAAATCTGTAAGATTTTTTATGATGCTGAAGTAAACTAAGCAGCGCAAATACCCCGTATTTTAAAGAATTTGTTCTAAGAGTTAAAAAATCCATATTTTTGCTCTCCCAACCTGCGTATTTACCTTATAATTCGCCCTTTTTAAGGAAGATAATGTTTTATAAGACTCTAGGTTTAAGATAGCACTATTGGTTTTATTATTGCTTTAGACAAGATAATTAGTCATCAGGGGCAAAATATTACAAACGTTTGGTGTTCTAAGGCCTAAATTATAAAACTAATTGATTAAGGGGGTATTCTATTTTAGAAGCCAAAATTTCGAGCGTGTTATAACGGTCGATTTAAAAAAAAAAATATTTTCCTTATTTTTTTGTATTGTCTCGAAAGTTACCCCCACTCGATTTTGACAATTTGGTATACGGGGGTTTTTGGGGCGCTGATTACGAATCTGAAAAAATATTTTTCGGCAACGTTTCGTTTTTGAGATATTCATCATCAAAGTTGAATATCAAACTAACCTTATTTTCACTATATTCCCCCTTTTTTTTGAACACAATTCTTTGGGTTTTTTTACTAAGTGGCACAATATTTTATAAACACCTTTTAAAACCTTGTATTTTTATTTATTCTTACTTTTCTTCCATTAAATTACGAACTTTCAAGTTCAAAGGCAGCCGCCATGTTTGCTTACGTGTATACCTGGTTGCGGACACTTTGGGGGGTGTGAAAGTGGATGTTTGCAATTAAACGGAAAAAAGGTGTAAAAATAAATATAAAAAAAGTTTTTAAAGGTGTTTGTGTATTGTGTGCCAATGTAATGTAAAAATCAAATTCTGTGCAAAAAGAAGGAGAATAGTGTAAAATAAGGTTACTTGATTTGCAACTTTGATGATGATATCTCAAACAGAAACGTTGCCGAAAAATATTTTTCAGATTCGTAATCAGCAAAACCATCCAAATTGTCAAAATCGGAGAGGCAACTGGACAATACCTTTATTTTTTATCATTGATTTATTTATATTTTAAGAATTCACAAGAAAAAATTTAAAAAGAAAAAACATATTTTACAAAGTTACAAGCTGTTGAAGTAGAGGGGAAAAAACGTGTCCATATTGTCACGATTCCCTCTCTTTTGGTCATCTAAAAAATGAAAAAATGGTTGATTCTTTATCAGCACAAATGTCATTATGGCAAGAACTAAAAAACCGAAAAAAAATTCTCACAAAATTGACTGTTTTTATGGTTTATTTTTTAAGCTTTTCCGAATTTTTAAAAGATCTGCTGCATAATTAGACATTTTTAATTTTTTGGGTTAGTTCCTCAAAGTAGAGGGGGATTAATATAAAGAAAAATTTTAATGCCAAACTTTTTTAAAAAAAAATTTATTTTAAATTAGAAAACCTTAAAATTTTTTTAAGAAAAACAAATTTTCAAAATTTTTGTTTGGTTTTTCGAGAAAAAGTGTAGTAAAATTTTTGCAGCGTAAGCTCTTATTTTAATTTTAATTCTTTATATCTGTATGTGTAAGTGATCACTGCCAAGGACATTAGGTTATCAGCTGTGCTTTAAGTGAGGTTAGATCTATATTTCTAGAATCATGAATTAAAATAAAGCTCATATTTTGCAGTGCCATTTCCATATTATTTTATGAGGGTCAACAGCATTCTTCTCAAAGCACCAAAATATTCGTTCCTAAAGAGAGCCCTAAATGCCGAAATTTCAAGTAATGTAATTTCCATCTATAAAAATCCATATTTTTATTTAACTAGCTATTTTTTTAAAGCAGCTGAGGCCACCTTAATCTCTCCTAAAGTGCGTTTCCACGGCGGCAAGGCTGCCGCACACTCTGACGCCTAGTATTGCTCATGTGACAATTCATTTATCCGTTTCTTTTCGAGCGTCAACCGCTGGCGGCTACAGACGAGGCAGTCAAGCGTCAGCCGCCGTCCAGTATATAATTAAACCGAACAATATTTAATTTAAAAAATTGCCTTAATTTCTCTTTACCTTTCAATAAATGTCTATTTATTAACGTTTGAAAAAAGCCTTCGTCAGTTCTGGTTTTAAATAATGTATGAACTTGTTCATTTTCTTTGCACATGCTTTTCAGTAAAATTTCTTCGTCCTCAATTTCTTCTAATAGTAAATCCAATAAAAATATTTTTGTTTTCGCACATTTTTTCAGAAAACTGTACTTTTTTGACAACAGGTGTACTGGCGTCAGCCGTTTGCGTCAGACGCTGCGCGCCAGCCGCGTGCTTAAGCCGCCCCATAGGAAACTTACCTTAAAAGAAAAATAATAAACAAATCTACACAACAGGAATTAGCACAAAAGTACCAATATCTGTTGTTTTAACTAATATGTCATTTATGAACAAACGTCATAAACAGTAAAAAACTTTCAGAATTTCCTTACTTTTTAAAGCAAAACTTTCTAAAATTTAGTTTAAATTTTCAATTTGTTTTTGTTTTATTTTCATCTTAACAACGGTGGCCGACTTGCCACCGAAACGTAGATTAGTTTTCTTGATTTTTTGGGAGGTTTTTCTTCTTTTTGTTTTAGGCGATGTGCAAGGTCTTAGGGGTCAATAGGGCAGACCAGGTTCAGCTCGCTATACCCCGGAACCTGGACCGAAGTGGTCCCATTTTCTAACAAATTTCAAGGCAAGTACTACCAACGAAAACATACCAAAACCTATGTCATGTTAAAACCTCCAACAAAAACCAGCTAAGTAAGCCAGGTTTACGTAAAAATAGGGAAGGTTACCTCTTCTTCTAATATTTGTTCTATTCAAGGAAGTTTAAAGGTGTATGGAAGCCCAATACTGTAGAACAAAATTGTCCAGGCGTGCAGGGCAGCGGGAATAGGGGTTGGCCCGCGGAGTTTTGCGCAATGAATAGTAGGTCAGAGCCGGACTTCCATAATTCTTTGTTACTATCTATAAAGTTGACATCATCAAATGTCAAATTCAAGAATTCACTGTTTTTTTTTTATTTTTTGCCCAAAATTGTTGGTTATTAAACGATACTACCATAGAATATTTAAAATTATTGTGTAATATTCGATTTTATATCATCTGATATAATATGGAAAGAAGCCTTCTATTTAAATGGTCGATATTTTTGGGAGTTTTGTATTTTTACCAAAAATCTTTGTAAATAAATAAAAATAAGATTTTTTAAAATAAATTTCAAACATTGTATGATAGTTTCATGTACTTATCACCAATTTTGTGATAAAAGAAGGGCAAGATAGTGTAAATGAGTTTAATCTAATCCTAAGATTGTGGTTGTACATTAAAAAGTGAAAATTTTCATAACTGCTTTTTAGGCATATACTTTTCACTAATAACAAACATTCATGAGACAGAATAACAGTGGTTAAAAATGTTTAGTAACCTTTGGTACCTAGGTATCCATTGTAACAGTATCTGTTAAATATTATGTGTCTACAGCATGTCGAGCTTAAAAAGTTGATAATGTAAGTTTAAGAAACCAAAAATCTAATTTATTTTTAAACAAATACAGAAAAAGCAAAAAGGAACTTTAGCATAAAATTGTACTTTCTTTCATTCAATTAGAGGACCTGTATATATTAAAATTTGCCTGGTCTTGCCCAGCAATTAATAATTTTGATCCTTTAAAAGAATGTACTAAATTATTAAATAAAATAAATACCTAAATGTAAACCTTATTTCTTTTTAATAATCCACAGAAATACACATCATGTGGAAATCATCTAAAAGATAGTTAAGATTGCCTTACTTTTCTCACTGCTATTTCCTATGAAATTTTCATTATTTTATTATTCATAATTGATATATTATTATTTTTTCGGTTACCTAACGTTACGTTTCATAAGAAGCACCTAATTTAAATATAAGAAATACTGACATAAAGTAAAAAATGCCGGGTATGTTACCCTTGGATTTGCAAGACAAAACCATACAACCTCTAATCATTTTGTTACGATATTATAAGTAACAAACAATAAACACAAAATTATAGTCACAATTTAATAAACAATAATCACTAAAATAAAAAGGTTTTTATCAATCCAAAAAACTTCTGCAACCAAAACAATATAATCACACAAAGCAAAACAATCGAAACTAATACGGCTCTCATTAAAGTATAATGTGTTGCCTAACTACACACTGATTTATCAGTGTGAAGTAGAGCAACACATTAAATATTCGTGGAATTTCGTTATTGCGCAAAAATCGGCGGGGCCAACCCCTGACAGTTATTTTCATACTGGGCTGGACTTTTTTTGATCGAATGGGCCATAGCATTGGGCTTCCATACACCTTTAAACTTCCTTGGTTCTATTCGTTCCTGGCAACTTTACGAGCTGATGTATTCTCCACCTTTTATGTAACATACAACCCCCTGTACAGTGTGTGCTAAAGTGAGTATGCTCTGTTTATAGAGTATATGTAAAACATAATAATAAATCAGAAACTTGACCTAGAAACACTTCCTTCTTGTGTTACGAGTAAACTACGTTTTTCGTAATAAATGATGAAATTTCGTGTTTGCCAAGGTTTTAAACTATTTTATCTAAAACGATGTGACGTGGCTTAATACTTTGTATTGTGCACGTATTTTGATGATCAAAGATTAGGAGTATTATTATGAGTAAAAGACAAAAAAACTTTTGTTATATAAATAAATAGTTATTTATTTAAAGTAGTGATTGTCTTAAGAATCTAAAGAAAAAATGTTAAACATAAAGAGATCTACTAAAATTCTTTAAATTTGTTATTAATTTTAAGGGCATTGTGCAATAATTATAGGGGCAATATTTTTAATGTTATTGATTATATGTAAATTGTTATTTATTTTGTAGTATGTATTAATAATAAATTATCCCTTGTTGCATTGTTATATTTTTATGAGATATTGTTTTATTTGTTTCCCCATTTATTTATGTTTAAATATATACATACCAAATGTCTACACACAGTCTGGAATGGCTAGGCTGATTTTCAAAAACACAGCTAAACGAGGGGTAACCCGACCCTTTCCCCTCCCCTTTCTATTTGGGAAAAAATCTGACTGTGTCCTCTTGGTATTAGGCCACGCAACGGCAATAATTTGTATGAAAAAAAATTGGTTTTAGTGATACCCTTCCACCTAAATTCTTCAGTACCTTGTCCATTTTAAAAGTTAAAGGAAGGGGAGGACTTTTAAAAACCACACTGTATACCACTCCCTCCTAAGAATCTCTTGAGACTTGTTGTACATGGCGCACATCAACATTTTAACCTGTCGGTAATGAGATTGGTTGTTTTGGAATTTCTTGACCGGATGGCCCTAGTTGCTTGTAATGTTCAGTTTTATTGGAATAAAATTGTTGTTAAGGTAACTGCTTCGATGTCAAGGGTTTCTACGGCCAACATTTGGTGTGATCATCCTCAAAAAGGGTGAAACACGTGTAATCGGATTGGCTGGACCCGGGGTTATCCATTTATTTGGTTGCCTCGTGATTTTAAAGCAACCGAGCTTATTAGTCATTCCTACCAGTATCTTTGTTTTTTTTTAGAACCTCTATGCTTAAAGAAAGTCTTTTTTTTTATTATGTTTAACAAGTCTCAAAAATTTTGATTAATCTTTTTAAGATCATATTAACTAAATAATTTGAAAATTGTTTCAAAATTTAAAGTTTCATCCAAAGAGATTGTGAGGAGGGAGTGAACTCATTATTTAAAGTATTCTAAATTTTAATTATTTTTTGTCATATCCTTTTTATTTAAATTATTTTCAATGACGTAGTGCCAACATTAACAGCACTGTTATATCTGTATAAAAACTCATATTACCATATTATTTTATGAGAGTCAATAACATTTCCAATTCCACACAACAGAAATTAGTACAAAAATACTTGATATCTATTTTATTTTCTTTTAAAACACTGTATCAAATTCTAAGAAAATGAACCGCTCTAGTTCTGACTCTTGGATATACCACTCCCCCCTAAGAAGCTCTTTGGATGAAACTTTAAATTAAAAAAAAAACTTTAAATTATTTACTTATTATGATCTTAAAAATATTAAATAAAAAATATGCATAATAATAAGATTATATTAAACAACTTTTTATGTTTTCTAAAATGGCATTAATCAATTGCTTACCAAAACGATAACAAATAAAACAAACTACAAACTGATTATTAAGGCTAGTATAAATTCTAATTATTTTTTGTCATATCTGTTTAAAAAATTGATGCCATTAGCCGTTACTATGTGGTAATTAATCATCGTGAAGAACACTGATAAATAAAACTACTATGTTTTTTACCACTAAAATATATTCACAATTATTATTACTACAGTTTCAACTAACAGAGTCATTTTCAAATGTAATTTTTTTCAGACTAAAGTATCAATACAAGAATAAGGTGAATTTATACCTCTAAGTGGTAAATATATTCTTAGGAAGCGGCGGAGCAATTAACAGTTTATTGTGTTTTGGCGACAGTAAATAGCGGGGAAAATGCAAGTTCGGTTTGGTCACTAAGCAGATGTACATTATTATTTTTTCTGCCTTTGTATATTTCTAGGGATTCCAGATAGTTTAATTTATGACCCTGGGTTGAATAGTGTAATATTTCGATATTATTATTTAAAATGTTCTAAAAAGCGAGTTTTTATGCTCCTACCCTTTTTAGCAGATATTTTCATGTCATATATAGAAAATAAAATTCTTAGTTCAAATCTAGCCAAAAACCATATTCACTTTTGGTACAGATATGTTGACGATGTTCTCGCATGCTTTAAAGGTACAAACAGACAACTTCAGAATTTCTTACATTATATTAACAGTGTTCACCCAAAATTCAATTCACTTTAGAAAAAGAAGACAACAATGAAATAAATTTCTTAGATCTAACCATATCCCACGTAAATAATTAGTGCACTTTTAAAGTTTATAGAAAACCAACATTTACAGGTATTACTTTCCCAATGACTCTTTCCACCCTATCCAACATAAACTCGCTGCATCAATTCAATAATACATAGAGCACTCTCTTTGCCTCTCTCTGAAGAAGAGCTACAGAAATAACTTTGTACCATTGAAAATATTGCACAATAAAATAAATTCTTCAAACAAACCATAAAGAAATTAATAATTAAAAAACAAAAACGCTTAGCTTTTCAATTAATCTATCCAAAAATTAAAGATCAAGAAAATAACCGGCACCTTATCAGAAAACATAGCCAACACTCTATCCAAACACAATATTAAAGTTGCTTTTAAATCTCAGAACAATATATCGAATATTATTTATAACGCTGATAAAACCAACAAATTTAATAAATTAGGAGTTTATAAGTTGAAATGTTCAGAATGTGATAACTTTTATATAGGACAAAGCGGTAGAAGCATAAAAACTCGCTATTTAGAACATTTTAGATCATATAGACTACAAAAAACAGACTCTACTTTTGCTAATCATTGTTAAGAACAAAAACACAAATTCCCTATTTTAAATAATATCGAAATATTACACTATTCAACCAAGGGTCATAAATTAAACTATCTGGAATCCTAGAAATATACAAACGCAATAAAAATAATAATGTACATCTGCTTAGTGACCAAACCAACTTATATTTCCCCGCTATTTACTGTCGCCAAACCACAATAAACTGTTAATTGCTCCGCCTCTTCCTAAGAATATATTTACCACTTAAAGGTATAAATTCAACTTATTTTTGAATTGATACTTTAGTCTGAAAAAATTTTCTCTGTGAGTTGAAACTGCAGTAACAATAATTGTGAAAATATTTTAGTGGTAAAAAACATAGTAGTTTTATTTATCAGTGTTCTTCATATCTGTTTAAATTAAATTATTTTTAAAGCCGAAGTGTCAGCATTAACAGCACTGTTAAATCTATATAAACTCACCCATATTACCATATTTTTAAAAAGGATAATTAAACAAAACACAAAAGATTTTTAAAATTTATTTTATAAAAATAAAATCTATACATATAAAATTAAATATACATGAAAATCACAACAGTTACATTCCTATAAGTCTACAATTATTCCTATCATAACTAGTAAAATACTTATATAATTATTATGGTATAAATTTTTAGGGATTTTAGACCACTTTGCTGAATAATTAAATCATAAATATAATAAATAATCATTTATCCTAAAAAAAACAACAAAAAAAGATTCTGTTTAACGCGCATAAGCTATTAGTTTTTGTTAAATTAAATATATCGTACTGTTTTTTTCTAAAATTTTAACAAATAAAGGCATTTTAGAATCAATAATAAATCTTTAACAACCCCAACCAAAAATATCCTTTAAAAATTGCATTATAAAACTACTACAACCATGGTTAATGTAGATAGCAAATATGCTGATTTCTTATTTATTACTATACAGGGTTCCCCATAAGCTTTGCAATTTAATGTAACAACGACTTATCCTACCTTTTAAAAATTACGTCTTTTAAATGTCCGCCATCAGCTTTTATGCACTCTTTAAGATTAGACAAAAAATTATTTGTGACACGATGACGTAAAACCTAATATATTCATCGGACTTTGAGTTCTTGGATGTTTTCTAGACGAGTTGCAAAACCCTTCGCCTTTAAATAGTCTCGCAGAAAAAAATTCGGGGACCTCAAAGGCCAATTTTAAACAAATCTCTCAGAACTCTAGGGGTATGTGCTGTTCCTGATCTTGCTGGAATAATAACACATTATTTTGTAATCTCCTTCTTTCCACTTCAGGAATAAAAAACGTCTCTAGCATATTTACCTAACGCTAAGACGTCACTGTTAGAGGAAGGTTATTTCCATCTTTAAAAAAATATGGACTAATAATGCCAAATAATCCTACTGCACACCAAACAATAACTTTTGAAATATGGAAACTGTAATGATTTCTTAAGGATTTTTATGTGATCAATACCTAAAATGTTGTTTATTAACCATGTCATACATACAAATAAAAATATGTCTCGTCACTCATTAAAAGATTGTGGATGTCCTTTCCATCTGCACGCCTTATTTCCTCTATTAAAATACCTTTTACCTAAGTTTCTACTCAAAAAAACTTGTAGTTCATGAAAATTAAAACTAAACAATAAAACATGTCAAAACTCAATGAAAATCTTTTAAAAAAATAACGTTTTACGAAAATAAATTTGATCCTAACTCGATTAATAACATTCCAAAGTCATAGAAGATTATGATTTAGAAAAAAAAAACGTACTGACTTATCTAATATATTTTTTTTTAATATCAAAATAGTTACTCTTTTATGGGGAACCTGTATCTTAGCTGGTTTTTTGTGGTATATTTAAGGCATTTTCAGTAACCAAAATATTTTCTTTTTTTAATGACTAACTTATAACAACTCTTTAATGACAACGTCATAAATCTATAGTTAACAGCACCATGTTTCAACATACAGCGTCTACCAAAAGTTAATGCAATTGTGTATTACAGCTTTTTGTATCTATCTTTAAAACATCAGTAGAGCGAGAAATAACTTTAAATGATAAAAATCGCATAATATTTAAAAGAATTTTTTATTGAATAGAATAAACAAATAACTCTCAACACCCTGTACAGGGTGGTAAGTAATATACTGAGTCCTCCATGTATTTTGATTAATAAATAAGATGAAACAAAAGGTATCATTTTCTAGTACCTTAACTTAACTTATTCCAAGTTAAAAATACCCACTCATTCGTGTAAAGAATCTTTCAAGTTTCAAACCTGAAGCCCTACTGATGCTCCACACTAATTGCTGTATACGAAACAATATCTTTTTCTCTTTAAAGCTAAAATGGCAACATAGGATCACAACATTCAATTCTTGTTGTCATCTTTTTCAATAGGCTGTCCTTGTTCATCTATTTCTAAAGACGGCACCAAAGGAGGCATAAACCCGTACTCCATTCTCACACTTTTATCGTCAAAGTGCGACCTTGCACTTCTATATTTACCCGTACCATCAAACGGCTGACGTTTCGGCGGTACCAATCCAATGTGCTCATCAGGGCGTTTGGAATTAAATTTATTAATATTGCTAGCCGATGCTTGAAAATGATCGTTGTGAACGCAGCCTGGTTGTTGTGGTGCTGGAGGTAGATAACCGTTGTCTAACTGGGCATTAGAGTGCCTAAAAGACTGGTATGAGTGACTTTGCTGTAGATCAGATGGGTTTTTTGTGATTGGCGGCAAGTTCACGGGTACATGAACCCTTGGAAATACCAGAAGATTAAGTTTTTTAAGTCTTGGTGGTACAAGTCCTCTGTTTATTTGTATTTCTTGATTTGGGGGCAAGTACTGATTGGTCTGGGGTGCATACAAGTACGGGTTAGTAGAGTGAAAACCTAGATTCTGTAAAGGATACTGCGGTTTTTCTAGATTCTTATTACCGTTTAAAGAAAATTGTATTGGAAGTTTCTGTGGTTGATACGTATTATGTACTAGGGTACTATATTTTTGCTGGCTGAACAATCCTGGAATTTGCAGTAAGTAAGCTTGTGGTATTTGCACGGGATTTTGAACTAGTGTAATGGGGTACCTGCTTTTCGACAACCCTATCTACGGGTTTCTCGATGTAGTATGGCACTGGAATCTTGCGTTCTACAATTTTTTCGATGGGCTTCTCTACAATCTTTTCCACTTGTTTTTCAATATAATAAGGGACATGAACTTTACGTTCCACTATTTTCTCTACAGGAACGGGATGAGGAACAGGAACCTCCACATGTACAGGGACAGGGTATGGTTCTTTTACTATTTTTCCACCGGATATGGTTGGGGATAAGGTACAGGTACTTTGACCGAGTAAGGTCTATCAACATATTTTATTATTTCTACAGGTACCTGAACTGGTCGCTCTACGATTTTTTCAACTGGATAGGGCTGTGGATATGGCACTTTTTGTACTACAGGGTATGGGACTGGGTAAGGTTGATGTACTATTTTTGTTACTGCAGAGCCCTGAAGTTGTTCGGTCTGGTAATACTGTTGTTCTGCTTGAGCTTCTTTATTACTTACTTGTAGAAAAGATTGTTGCTGTTGACCTTGAAGGGCTTGTTGATCCACTTCAGCAAATTTTTGTTTAACATGTACAGAAGGCAACTGTTGTACAGTTAAAGAATTGGATGTGATTTCAGGAATTTCCTGAGACCCTTCTTCTTTAGGTACTTCTTGAACTAACCTCTCGGCTTTTGGAGACTCTTGTTCGGGAAAAAGAAGAGTTTTTCCAAGTTCAATATTTTCCATAGCTCTTTCCTTTTTAGTCAAATTTTCCCCCTTATATTCGGCGGCATATCCCGAAGGATATTCGTACATTCCCAAGTAATAAGGTATAGTTTTCTGCACTTGTACCACAACATTTTCCTTCTTTTGTTGTTCTTCATTGACCTCAACAACCTGATTGTTTCCAAGAGTTGGCTCCTCGATGTGTTGCAGTTGTATGCCTGCTGTGATTGGTGCAAGAAACTTTGAACTTACAGGTCGTGGAGTCACTAAAATTTGATTTGATGAATTTTCAATTACTTCTGACGCTACTGTGCTGCTCGTTACCAGGGAACTTCTCGAAGTACTTGCAAAAAATTCCTTGTTCTCTTCAGTTTTTTCAGTGACAGGTTTAAGATCTGCATCGTCCGCTACAACTATTGGTTCTTTTAGTAAACTAGTTTCAACTGTAGTGACAGGTGGTGCAAGAGTAGTAGAAGAAACTACTTCAATATGTCTAACATCGATATCAATAGGTTTGCTGACAATAGTGGGTGTAACATATTGATTTAGAAGTGATTGTAGGGTACTACTCTGAATTTCTTCATTTGCTAAATGCTCTTGAGAAATAGCTGCATTGATATTTAATACATCAGCTCCAGAAACTAAGTTTTTTGTTGATTCGATTAGATTTTTTGAAAATGACTGAGTAGATATTTTGGGATTCAATTTAGCTCCAAATTCAGTGTACCGGTTAGAGCCTGCAACAATTTTATTTGGATTTCCGGTAAGAGCAGCCGTTTCCAAGACTTGACCACTGTCTCCTTTAATTTCCACAATATCGTTATGACCTAGAGTCTCTTGACCTTCCCCGGAGGGACTTGTGGGTGTATTTTCGAACCCTTCTATCAAAACATTATGCTTCTTGTCTTGATAAATCAAAGCTTGAGGTTGCGGCAGAGCTTCCTGTTGCTGAACTAGATCATTTTGTTCCACGACCGACTCTTGACCCTGTGGTAAAGTATGTACAAGCTGCTGATTTTGTTCAGCAACTGACTCTTGATCACTTGGCAAAGTCTCTACTGTTGGTCCCGTCTGTACAAGCTGAGGATGTTGAACAATAGGTGCATATTGCCCAACAGGATAATAAAATTGATTACTTGTTTCAGTTGTTTGAATGTACAGCGGGCTTTGTAAAGGTTGACTAAACAGTACATTTCCCGTAGCAGATGGTGGGCCACTTGGATCATATAGACCTTGTTGAGGTTGAACATAGTAGAATAAAGGTTGAGGCTGACTTGGCGCCTCAGCATTTTGTTCAATAACAACTTGTGTAGGATGAGGGGTAGGATTAGGTATAATCTCTTGACTATTAAGACTAATCGATTTTGGCTGACTGTTGTCTGGCTGTAATTGAGGTTGACTTTGCAATAAAATGTCTGGTTGAGGAGTACTTTGTACAAAAATGGTCTGAGGATCTTCAACTTTAATTAATTGCGGTTGGTTATTTTCTCCTAATACATTTTGTTCAGTATTTGACGGTTCATTGGTAACATAATTGTGAAGTTGAGGGTCTGCATTGGGTTGAATTTCAACCAGTGGCTGCTGATGAGACGGATCTTCTTGAGCACCAATTTGAGGATCAACTTGCTGAGGAACTGCAGGTTTTTCAGACTGATTTTCTATTAAAACTTGTTGAGGTTGTTGAATTAAAAATTGAGGTTGAATGGTGAACGGTTGCAGTGTTGATGGGTCATCATTAACAATTTTCTGTTGTGGATATTGTTGATTTTGGCCCGATGGATCAAGTTTCGCTAAGTTTTCTGCTTTACCTGGGTCAGATGGATCTTGAGGTATTGATTTCTAAAACAAAAATTTTGAAATGAATGTTTTTTTCAGAAATTAAAATCAAAAATATTTCGGGCATATTTACTAGAAACAGGATTTTTTTACTGTCTGTCTTTATTAATAAAAAACACTTTAATAATGAAAAAACGTTAATACAAACAAATCAGTAAAAAAACTACTTTTTCTCGGAAACCCCTAAAACAAGGTCGTAATATCGTATTTTTGGGGGGTTTTTTTAAGAATTTTGCAAATATTTAGAGTTTGGCATAAGGATTTTATACTGATTTGTTTGTATTAACGTTTTTTTATTATTATTACAGACAGTTTTTTCATTAATAGAGACAGTAAGTAAAAAGCTTGCCAAGGTTAAAAAAAGAGTTTGACAAAATTGTGGAGAGAACTTGGTCTAATTTTATATCCCAGAACTTTAAGAGGCCGAGTTTTTTGGATGGGAACTGGCCCTTATCTAACATAAATATTTTTGGTAAGATAATACTTTACTTAGTTTTCTAGGAAAGCCGCATTCATGCGATTTACTCGTGTTAATAACCAAAAAAATCATATTCTAATCGTATTATGTGATTATTTAAAACTGTTTAAAGTTTGGGTTTTTTTTTTTATAGAATTTCGCCAAGTTTCAAGTTTTCTAATAATTTATAATTCTTTATTAACAGCACGTTGGCTAGCACATACCGGGTGACAACGAATCACTACCCAACCCTTTTTTTTTCTTGAACAAAAACATTTGGCTTTTAAATTTTAGGATGACTTATTATATCATAAGATGCCGATTTTGAATATTATAACTGTCTCTCACTTCCGGTTTAACCGGAAACGACATCAACTTTGATTTTTTCAATGGAATACCCTATATATCTTTTTAAATTTGGATTCTATGGATCATTTCTGATATAAAAAGTATATTATGTCCTATACCTATCTCTGCTAGTTTTTGAGAAAATGGCGATTAAAATGTCCAAACTTCCGCATATTATGCAGATTTAGGGGGGAAAAAAAAAAATTTTTTAAAAATGTATTATGTTTAATGTGGTTCTTTCTAAAGACTCCATCTAAGGAGGTCATAATAAAACTACTTCCGGGTTTGGAAGTGCTGCAAAAAATTTACTTTTCTATTAATGATTTTTAAAAATTTAAATCAACACCCTGTATTTTTTTAAAATTTAAAGTTTAGGGGCATTCCTGTATAAAATCCGTATAATATCCTATACCTATCTTTGTTAGTTTTTGAGAAAAAGGCGATTGAAGATGTCCAAACGACCGCATATTATGGAGTTCAAATAAATGTTAAAAATGTTTATTTATGTTTTAATTTAATTCTTCTTAAAAACTTTATCTGCGGAGGTCACAATAAAACTGCTTAAATAAAAAAAAATAATAAAAAATAAAAAACTACTTCAAAGAGACAGCTTGTTAATTTTCTAACATTTATTTTTATTCTCCTATAACTGCATAATCAGCGGTCGTTGGGACATCTTAATTGCCATTTTTTTAAAAACTAAAAAAAGGTATGGATATTATAAGATTTTTTCCCCAAATCACTGAACCAAATTTAAAAAAAAAACGGGGTATTATTTTTTTTAAGTAACAATATTAGGAATGTAAATTTTTAACCTTTCGGAAACGGAAAGATTTTTTTGACCTCCGATTTATTCTTCAAAAAATAAATTTTAACCTAATACATTTTTTTATAATTTTTTTTTTTAAAAAATAAAAGTTTTTTTGGACATCTTTAATGTTTTTTAAAATCGCGAAAGGGGAAAATTTAATATGGATTTTATATTAGAAATGATCCGTAAACCCCAAATTTTAAAAAATTACAGAGTGTTCCATTAAAAAAAAAATTTTTTTTTTAAAGGGTTAAAAACTTATAAAACCCCAAAAACGGCATTTTAAAAAATATTATCAAAATTTGAAAATATGTTTTCTTTAAGAAAAAAAGGGTGGGGTATTTCTTGTCCCCCGGGATACATTTACAAAATTTTACCAAGTAAAAAAATTTAAAAAATCCATTAACAAAAATTTTACCTAAGAATACATCTATAAACTGATATAAACTATATGGAAATGCTGTCTCTCCTATTATATTTTACAATCCCTTGTTAATTGCGAGAGATCATTTGTATCCCTAATATTGTTGGGTAATTCATTTTATTGTTTTAGTCCCTTATAAAATAAACAATTTTGACTAAAAGTGGTCGAACGTCTATGTAAAAAAAAATTATTTCGTGAACGGGTGTTATGTTCATGTATATCTCTGAAAATTTAAATTTTTGAGAAGATATTCGGGAAACTTGTTTAACATTTGATAAATAAATATCATAGTGTTATATTTAATTTCCTAACACTAAAATTTTTTATCTGTAACATATCTCTTATCCTAGTGTTTTTTTTACTTTTTAAAATCATACGTAATCAGGGGGGGCCCGGGGGTAATTTAGTTATGGGGGTGCACTAGTCGTAAAACACAAAAATACAAAACAACTAGGCCAACACAACTTTTGTTGTTGAACACTGCGCCTATATGCACTATCTAACTGCTGCCTTAAATCAACTTTCCCCAAAGTTAAAACCCCAACTGAGCGATAATATGAGCCTGAGTATTCTCATGTTTTGGCAGGCGGGCTCCGCTTTCCGCGACTGAACAACAAGTACGAAAAACAAAACAATCGGTTAGTTGTATCACATCCGCCCCAACATTCTTTTCATAAATTTTCTTTTTTAATTTTTTTATTAAACCCCCCAGACACATTTGGTGGTCTGTGGGGGGAAAATTTAGGTCTAGGTCTTTGCACATTTAAATTAAATTTTTTTGTTCTAAACTCAAAGAGTTAAAATTGTTTTGCAAATATTCCACCGTAAAACGGACCTTTTTTTGTGAAAGAACTAAACGCACACTAAATTATCGCAGTAACAGCACCAAAGGGTTATATGGAGCACAAAAAAAGTGTGCCCTTTCCATTAATAATCCCCTTGCCCCCCCCGCCCGCTGGCATAATCTTCCATAGAAATTGCATAAACCACGCCTACATAAGCGCACGTGCGATCGGTCGATTGGCGTCGAAGTCGAACGGCCGTAATCGGATCCTTTCGGCTCAGTCAGTTCGTCGTTAGGGGCTAATACACTATGTTTTTTATTAGCGTAAATAAATTAGGGAGTTCCGGATAATCACATAAAAAAAATTTTTTTTAAATTTTTTTTTGGGGTGGGCTCCTGTGCTCCTATGGAAGAACCGCCCTGTACGTAATACTTTTTTTTTTTTTTGTTTTTTTTAGAATTTTCAGGTGAGTATTTTTATTAAAAATAGTAATGTGGAACAGTAATTTTTTTTTTTTTTTTTCTGACAGCTCACAAATTATTATTATATATATATATATATATATATATATATATATATATATATATATATATATATATATATATATATATATATATATATATATATATATATATAAAATAATATATATATATATATATATTTTTGGATTATATATACAAATAAACCTAAGTACCGTTGGCCGGGTTTTCCGGGGGTTTTACCCATTTCTTCCCAGTTGTTCCGTCAACGTTGTCCAAAAAATGAAACATGTAAATGTTGCATTTCCGACCTTTTAAACAACGCGGTGGGCACCACGGACGTTATTTTTAAAAAACTACCTAAAATGTCTCTCCGGCACTGGGAATCGAACCCGGTCGCCGGGCCCGGGCCGATATCTCCACTACGCTACCCGAGAAAATAAAAAAGGGGAAGCAAAATTTTTTTTTAAAAGTCAACCGGAAAACAACTTAAGTCTCGTGACATCCCCCCTAATACATTATTTTTTTTGCAATTTAATTTGTAATGTTCTGAAAAAGGGTAAATTTTCATTTATTACAAATCCTAGATATTTGAAGTGTGTTACTCTTTCGATCATCTCATTATAAATTTTAACGTAATTATGAAAAGCATTAGTTAAATTACTATTTTTATTTTTTTTTATCAACATTTTTGTTTTGTCAATATTTAGCTTAAGCAAGTTATTATTAAACCATTCTAATAAATCATTAGGTTCATCAATTAATGTTTATATTATTTCATTAATTTTTTCCCCCAAAAATATATCATAGTGTCATCAGCAAATAATTGTACTTTGCGCTTTTTCAAAGCTTTCACAATTTTATTTATATCAAAGATAAATACTACGAATAGATGGTGCATTTAAATGGGGCGTTTTGAATCAGTTCGAAATATCAATGCTTCCGTAAATGCGAATAAAATTAAGTCAATCCCCCCCCAGGAAAAAAACCTGCGACATTGCCAATGTCTGTCGCTTGTACCTTATTCGGAACACGAAGTAGCGAAAGCGGGCGGCTAAACGGATTGTGTTTTTTTGTCGCGTTTCATACGTCAATAGTAAAGGCCTGCCGGCAACACTGTTTAACTTTCGTTCCAGGTAGCGCGAAAATCTCTCGATGGACATCGGCTCGCGTTAGCCAAAGTCCTTAGGGGACAAAAATATAGCATTGAATGGTTCATCTTATCCGTAGTAGTTTATCTTTGTTTATATATAATACGAAAAGGGAGGTCCTAATACAGTTCTTTGTGGTACACCATGGTTGTTTTTTTTTTGTGGAGTCGATATACATCCATAGTTCGTTACTTGTGTTCGATCTGTTCAGTACTCTTTAAACCAACCAAGAATAGGAGGTCCCAAACCATATTTTTCCATTTTTTCCTCTGTCTGTCTATTGTCTCAAACACCTTTAAAAACCAAGAACACCACTTCGATAAGATAATCCTTCTCTAAACCTCTTTCCAATCAAAAATATAGTTTGAAAAGCACCCACTTAATTTTTATGTTGAAACCTGCTTGATAGTCATTAAAAGTTTTTTTTTGTTGTTATCAAAACAGTACACTTGTAAAAAAACAAAATTCAGTATTAATGAATTTTTTAAAAAAATTTTTAAAAATACACACCCCAATGTCAGGGATATATTTATTTCAATGAGTGTAAACGATTTTTTTTCGTGTTTAAATGTTTTGGGTTGGAAAAAAAAATGTTAAAAATATTGATAAGAGATGGGCATTTTAATGTTTTTTTTTTTATAAAAAATGGACTACTTTATTTTACGGTTCAAAAATGGGACTTCTGCAAAAACTTGTTTTTAAATCAAAGTAGGTGGACATATCAGTTTTAAAATTTGAAAATATTGGTCTGTATATTGTAATCCAAAGTAGAGTATAGACTCCGTCTGTTACTTATTTATGATGCAAAGACGCCATCTTAACCGGGATGAAATGTTGCGAGCTGTTGGAATGTTAGAAGCTGGTACTAGGCAAGCTCGTGTTGCTGAAACTCTCCACACATCACAGAGCGTAATCTCAAGATTATGGGCACGTTTCCCAGAAACAGGTGATGTTTCTGAAAGACATCAAGGTCCATCACGGCTGACTCGGCCTGCTCAAGATTGTTTTATTGTGCAAATGGCTAGAAGAAATCCCACAGTAACTATTCCAGAAATAATGAATCGGGTACAGTTCGGAACAGATTGCATAAAGGTGGATTACGTAATAGACGACCATTGAGATGCCAGCCACTTTCTAGGGAAATCGCGCTGCTCGTTTACGGGCAACAGAACACGGAATTGGACTAATAATCAATGGGCCCCAGTTCTTTTTACAGATGAATCTCGGTTTGGGTTGCATCCGGATTCAAGAAGACTGAGGATATGGAGAGAACCTGGACTACAAAAGTCTTGGAAAATGTGCAAGAAGTCCACAGTTATAGAGGTGGCACAGTAAGGGTGTGAGCTGGAATACGACTCGGCGGAAGAACCGATCTCGTTTTGGTTGAACATTTTTAAACGCTCATCGATATGTGGAAGAGATTCTTCAACCATGTGTCTTACCCCATGCAAGACTTGTTGGACCAGACTTTATATTGATGCACGACAACGCTCGTCCTCATGTCGCTAGACATGCTGCACACAAAACGGTTTTGCGTTAAAACCCTCAATTCCAGAACCAAGAACAACTGTTTGCTGCGTTAAATGCTGCTTGGTTTGCCATAGCTCAGGAAGATATGGACAATTTAATTCTGAGTATGCCAAGAAGGTGTCGCGCAGTGATAAACTCCAGGAGGTCATACTCGTTATTAAAAAATTCATCATTATAAAAAAATTGGTATATGTTTAGAATATGACTTTTAATTTTTGTTTGATATTTAGTTGAAATAAAAAAAATGGTTGTACGCCACTGTAGTTTTTCTTTTCTGGTATTTACATTTAATTAAAATATTACATTTTGTACAAAATATGATAAATTTCCATAAATTTTTTTTTTGGCCATATATTTTTAAATTCTTTGATTTATATCCCTAAAATAGGAATATCCTTAGACCATTGCGGTGTGTGTATATTTGTTTAAGTTAGGATATAAACGATCAGTTTCCAATCATATCGATGGAGTGGTTTTGTGTTATCGCCTGTTTTCACAAAAAAAGTAAGTACGATAATTGTGTTTTGTAGTATATTTATACAATTCGCATTTGATCATTGTAAACTTGTAAGAAGCTGCTTTAATTTGTTTATCATGCTTAGAGTGAGAAGACGAGAAAATTTTTAGCATCTCAGCAAGTTTGATAGGGGGTAAATAGTGGGCTTCCGTGAGCTGGTTTATCCTTCAGACAAATAGCCAAGAGGATGCCCAGAAGTGTAAATACGTTTATTGTTGGGTATAGAATCAAGAAGGCCGTACACGAAGAGCTAGAGGTACAGGACGTGTCACAAGAACGCTCCCCTTTAAGATCAGCGGCCTTTGGCTTTTGGCTCTACGGACCGCTCCACGTCCACAAGGTCAATTGCGGACCAATGGTTTGCAGAGCATGGCGGGCTAATTACAATGCGAACTGTTTATCGCCGGATCAAAATCTTTGGAATTACTTCATACCGTCCTTAGTTTGTCCTACCTCTCCCTCCTTGGCACTGAAGTGATCGATGGCTTGGTGCAGAGAACGGCTGAACTGAGAGCTTGAATGGAACAACATTATCAGTAGTGATGAATCTAGATTCTGTTTGGGCATGCATGATGGTCGTCCTGGGGTTAGATTGCGACGTGGGGAAAGACGAAATCTTCAATTTTTTGTAGAAAAGCATGTGTATCACACTATCGAAATTATGGTATGGGGAGCTATTGCTTATGGAAGAATTATATTCGGATGCTTTCCAACCCACTTTTCCAGCAAAATAATGCACGATCACATATTACCAAAATTACGTTGGCCTATTTTGAAGAAAATCAAGTCGATTTATTGCCTTGGCCCCCTAAATCTCCCGATCTTTCGCCCATAGAACAGCTTTAGGACATTATGGGAAGAAGATTACTCCGTCTACCCCATTCTCCATAGATTCTAAATTCATTTTATTAGGTACAGGTTGCCCAAGATGAGATACTCTAAGAGAAAATCGACAAAAATCTTATTAAGGGTATGCCCGACGTGTTTCTGAGTGCATAAGACATCGTGGAGGTCCAACTCCTTATTAATTCTTTACTTTTTTAACAGCTATTTTTTTTTCATCGATTACTTACCTTACCCTTAACCATATGTATACAAAAAATTGTTGTGATAAATTTATTAATACTGGGAGTTGTGTTTTCTATGTCACCTAGTATATTTACATAATTTATTTGTCAGAATAAAGTCAATTTCATTTTTTCCAAAAATTTGGAAATTAGAATAATTTAGACCATTATGTTAAAACATCTAAAAAATAAAAATTTTGACAAATTTTTAATAAATTTAAAAACTCGGTTTTTTCCTGAAAAATATTTATTTTTGAGATGTAACAGTGTTTTTGTGGAGGTGCGATTTAGTATGGAACTTCTCTATTTATTTAACATCTTTTTAAGTAACATAATGAAACAAAATTTATTTATTTAAAAAAAATCCGGTTACTCCTACCAGGTGAATTGTTGCACTAAAAAATTGTTACATACCAAAACATAACATAAAAGAAACTCTTCTCTTTAACTGCCTTTCATCGAAAAAAGCTTTCAGGATTAAAAGTTCTACTATTGTTATCAAATTATACACATTCTATAAAAAGTAAAACACTTTCTTTAAGGCAATTACACCGCGATACGTTTATATGCATTGAAAGCATCATGGGATTTTTTTCCTTATAGAGTTAAATGAATGAAAGTATTTCTCTTGGACAATCGGTCAATTAAGATTACAAGTTGCTTTAAAGGATTTTTCAAGGTTTGGTTCTTTTTATAGTATAGTGCTAATGAATGAGTGACATATTGACCACATACGATTGATTTATTATATGTTTGTTGTTTTAGAAAATCGTGAATAATTGTCATCACCAAAAACCCACACAACCTGGCGCGTGCTGGGGTAATTTTAGCGCCGGAAAACTATTTAAAAAAAATGTCAACGAATAACACATTATTTAGGTATTTTTTTTATATCATTGTTTCGGCTATTTCAAGAGATTAAAAAAAAATCTTTTACAGGCTACTTATATGGATACAAAATAATAATAATCCGGTGGGAGAGCTTTAAAAAAAGTTTGAATAATTTTTTTAATAACAGATATATACTAATACATACTTATGGGATGGAGGAGTGAACAGGGATGCTGGGCGAGGTTAAAACAGCAAAAATCTAACAGAAGATAAAAAGTATTTTACGTCACCCACAGAACTTTTTCTTTATGAAAATATGTAAAATTGTACAATAATTTATTGTTTATGACGTTTAAACATAAACTCTGGTAAGTAGCCAATCATGTGTCCTTTTTCTTTAACATATCTGGAAATTCCACCTCTGATGTTTCTTCATGACAGCTTGAATTTTTGGGTATGAATTTGGTTAGTTGTGGTAAGTTTTGGTTAGTTAGTTTTGGTTTAAATGAAAAAAAGTACCCAAATTAACCCAATCGCCACCTATTTGGCAACGCCATTCTCTTCACAATTATTTCTTGCCAATGGTATACTTTCCTGCCATCACGTGACCACAACTAACTAATCTAGTTTTCTTTGCCTTACAAATAAAATGGCCGATATTATGACACGTCCGATAAACAATAAATTATTGCGAAATGTTGTGGTTTTTCTAATATTTTGATGCAGAAAAAATGTCGTGGGTAACGTAAAATAGTTTTTGTGTTTATCTTCTGTCGTATTATTGCTGTTGTATTCCCGCCCAGCACCCCTGTTCATTTCTCCATCCCGTAACTATGTATTAGTATATATTTAAAAAATATATATTAAAACATGGTTTTGACGCTCCCCCACCGAATTATTATTATATTGTATCCATATAAGTAGCCTGTAAAAGAAATGTTTAAAAATCTTTTAAAATAGCCGAAACAGCTATATGAAACAATTACCCAAGATTAATATATATATATATATATATATATATATATATATATATATATATATATATATATATATATATATATATATATATTTAGAACAGAATAATCTTTAATAAAACGAATAGACTAAACAAACTACAAAGAGCAAGATTGATCACAAGAAAATTAACTTACCAAAAAGTACTGTTCAAGATTTAAAGCGAAAGTGGCAAAATATCGGCTCCTTAAATAAATTGTGGGGAAATGGCAAAAAAATAGTATCAAACGAGAAACAAGATAATTTACTGGTCACTTATTTGGAAAACCATCCATTCCCAATAGCCGAGGATGCACACAGACAAAGTTACCTGAATCTGTTTGGGTAGTAAGACGTCGCGTCATGGAAAGACCTAATTTAAAAAATCGTGCTGCTGTCAAGAAATCATTTTTAGCTGCTGTTAACAAAGAGCAGAAGTGGGATTTGCTTTGCAGTATTTACAGAAAGTGATGCAGTTGCGGATACATGTTTTAACGGATAAGAAGACTTTTCAATCTTGTTATAATGGGCAAGTTAGAGTGTACAGACTTCGAAACACAAGACTTAAAGAAAAATATACCCAAACAGTTAAAGCAGGTGGTAGATTTTTTGTTAATTGTGGGGATATATGACTGCAAGAGGTCTTGGGCTTTGCCACCGCATTAATGGAAGATTTACAGGAGAAGTTTATATTAATATATTACAAAATGTTATGCTAATATATATAAATAACATCTATTCTCAACAAAACTTTATTCATCAAGAAGAAAACTGCTCTGTTCACACGACAAGGAGAGTTGGTAACCGGATGCGAAAAAATAATATATTTTTTTTGTTTTGTGGCCTCGGGCTCCCCATTTAGCCATGATTATATGGAGTTTATTTAAAAAAAAAAAACTTAATTTCATATAAATAACGATATAGTTAAAGGCAAAGACAAACAAAAGATTTATTTACCTGAAATAGGTTATAAAAATTGATATTTGTCTGGCCGTGACTGTTTTATAAGGGTGTCCATTATCTACGGGTTTTTTTTCGCCCACAACTGTACCTGCAATTTCTTTAGGCTTTGTAATGGAATTCATTTTTGTATTAAGCAGATGTGTAATAAAATGTAAGTATGGACCATAACTTTTTAGGCGACCTATTGGCGATGCTTTTATTTACTATATTTGATAAAAATAAGTTTCTAGATGATGGAACAAAAATATCCTTAATTTATTACACATGTTAATCGCAAATCCAAAAATGTTTATGATATGAACAATATTGCTTCACAGATACTATCAATATATATTTTTTGCAACATCACATTCCTAAAATTTTGATCGAAAGATAAGAGGCATATCTTTTAGAAAATGTATTACAAAAGATATGCTAAAATATTATTATTAATACTAACATAATAATGTAATTTGTAAAACATGGTGTATGTAGATTTCCGAGTTAATAACGTATTTTCACCGTTTTACTGCATTTATAAAAATCAATAGTCCGGAAAATAGATTGCGAAAAATACAGGTATTAGGTACCTAATGGACTAGATAACAGTGCTAACATCTAGAATAAGAAATTTTAGATAATAAAATAAATTGGATTAGCCAGGCGTATCTGAAATTAATGGCAAATATTTATTTTTTTAGAATAAATTTATTTAAGTTATTTTCTAGTCACTCTGTGCGAAATAGAAGAAGGAAATAATTTTTTGAACTAAACAGCTATGTTTATAGCTTTAATACTAGACAATTCGCCAGCTCTCCCCTCTCCAGTCACATGTTGCTATGTAGCAACGTATAGTCTGATAAATATAACTGTAGCAGCGAAAAGAATTTAAACTATTTCGAACAAATATATGTGTTTGTGCCAAGTTTAACTACAAAAAAGCAATAGTACTTACTACTATATACCCAAGTAGTAATTTTAATGTTAAAATTATTTTTTTTACAATAACAAAATAAAATATTGAAAAAAAGCTGAGAATTGAATGTGGTTGTTATATACTTTAATTTTTATGTAATATCTATTTTGTTTTACTAAGGAATATTATGTTATTAGGTAATTATTTTCCAAAGACCTTATCGATTTTGTCTAAACTGGCAACATCAAACAAAAGGCTTGTCCCGTTGCGAACTAAACGAACCTGGTTGGTGGAGATTGTCACATGTTTTGTTTCTATTGGGTACATTTACTTGTGATTGGAAGTGTTTGCGCTGTTTCTGGTTCCTCTCTTGGAATGTCGAATATTTAAACATTCAGTGTCGGAGATCGAAGGTTTTATCCTTATTTCTAAGTGTTAAATTTGGCGTTGTGTAATTTTGCTTGTTTTGTTTTTCTACCTTGTACATACATTTTTTAGTTCTTATATGATTTTTTAAATAGTATTTCCATAGTATTACTATTGTTTTAAAATGAAAAAAATTACTTGCGGAAAGACACTACATGGACAAACAAAAGAAGTAATAGCAAATGTTTATAGCTAAGTAATAATCTTATAAAACAGTAATCATGTTTTTTCTATTGGGTTTAATTACTTATTATACCATTTTGTATGTCAAAAATATGAAAAAAGTATTGTTTTCATTAAGCTGTTAGCAAGTAACAAAGAAAGCGGGCAGTCTCGATGATTAGGCAACCCGCTTGTCACTAAATAAAGACTGAGTAATACGCTTTTATTTCAGAACTAACACTCTTATACACTGAATAAAGCATACAGCTTTTCATAAATTAAATAAAAGCTACTTTTAAAAATACTTTTGTCCATTTTATTTTTGTTTTATTTTGTTAATAGGGTTTGCGATGAAGAAGCCGCAAGCAATTCTTTAAAATTGCCATTTAAACGTAAGCTTGATCGGGTATCTCTTCACACCGGAGTTGCCGTATCAACTGTACAAAAATTAATATAGAAGATAAGGAACGGTTGGAAAATAACCCCAATCAAATGTTATCCAGTCCAAAAAAATCGACGGCGTCTTTCTCTTGTCGAGAAGAATAAAAATTTTGATTTTCAAGCTTTACATTGCGTAACTTCACTGGTCGGAGGTCAAAAAGAAACTGTGATATTTTTTTAATTGTACGTACTGTTAAATTTCTGGCATGTTTTTTTTTTTAACAAATAAAGCTTATATGGAATTACTCACTCGCTTTCCCGAACCCAATTAACGATTGTTTTCAAAAAAGCTAATTTAAAAAAATTAAAAAATCCAAAAAATAATGGATCTGGACTATAACATCGGAAGGTAATAAAAATTGACCTCATTGTCAGATCCATACAAACACATGCATTATTTTTTAAAAGCATGTGATAAAGTATGTTTTCTAGTCCAAAACCACAAACTGAGTATGAATCTTTCCTGATATCTGAATTCTTTAGGCCATATGAGTAAATAAACAATACTATATATTTACATAATTTACCTGATTGTTTTTGAGTTTTATCGCTTCTTCTCCTAAGACAAAATTTGTGGAACTTTTACTATGAGGACCCGTGTTACTGTATTCCACTACAGGATGATAACCCCACTCGTCAGCAAAATACTTCACATTTTGACTCGCCTCCTTTCCTTTATCTACATAATACCTAAAAAAAAATATTTATTATAATTAAGATTACCTTTACGAAAAATTATGGTCAATTAATTAAAAACAAAATAAAAAAATTAACAGTCCCTGTAAACCCATCAGAAGATCGTTGTCGCGAAGAAAAAATACGAGTTTGTGCCAAGGAAGTTTGAAGGTTTATGGAAGCCCAATACTATGGCCCATTCGATCAAAAAATGTCCAGCCCATTATGAAAATAACTGTCATAAGCGGCCCGCATTTGCGCAGTAACAAAATTTCCCAAAATATTGTAATGTATGCCTACCGACACACAGTTTGTAGGTAGGCAACACATTACCCGACAGAGCCGTTGTGAATTAAATGTTTCGTTTGCGCCGTATTAATTTCGATTGTTTTGCCTTGTGTGATTTTATTTTTTTGTTACAGAGTTTTTTGGATTGATAAAAACCTTCATATTTTAGTGATTATTGGTATATTTAATTGTAACTAGAATTTTGGGTTTATTGTTTGTTACTTAAAATATTATAACAAAATGCCTGAAAGTTGTATGTTTTGTCTTGCAAATCCAAGGGTAACATACCCGAAATACCCCCAATTAGGAAAACAATTCAAAATCACTTTCACAAAACCATAAACTAATCTTGAATTGGGACTTCAAAAATCTTGTCCAATTTAATGCTCCAAGACACAGTCATGTTCGGTGTCGCGAAAAGAAATTATTTAATCATTTTAGCGTTACTTTTAAGAACAACCTTATGTGACACAAACACATTACATCCATAGCCTCAGCTACTTTAAAAAAGCTTGGATTTCTCTTTCGAGCCAGTAAGTATTTCTATCCGTCTAATACTCCGTCTGTATACTCTCTCTACAATGCTATTTCCTACAACTCTTATCATTCTTGGTTCCATTTAAAAAAGATCTGTTCGTCTTATTAATGATCTCACGCTTACAGAAAAGCTTCCTTTTCTTTCCCACCGACATGCTGGAGGGGATGTATTGCATTTATGTAGGAATTTTCACGGCTTCTGCTCCAAGAAGTTGACAAGTATAATTCCTCTGACAGCTTCCAACAGAGCAACACGTAGTGTTACTTTTATGCATCCTTTTACAGTCCAACTTAAAAGGCCCCGAACTTCCCACTTTCTTTGTTCCATCATCCCCAGAGTGTCTAGACTTTAATCTGCTCGCCGCAGAAGTTTTTCCTTCTCCAAATATTTATGTCTGGTGTAGATAATGCTCCTTTACTACACTTAACGGTACGTTAGTATTGAAGCTTTAGCTTTAGGGACTGTCTGACGATATAAAAAAATCTTATGTAAAAAATTCTATACTTCTTTTTAAATATGTTAATGTTATCTGCATAAGGTAACACTATTTTATTGTACTTTTATACAAATTATACATTTATAAAATACATTACACAAACAACCAGTTTAAAATATGGAAAATTTTTACTTTTCTTGACCCTTGCCGATTTTGATGACTTTTTGCATACAGAGGCGCTGATTAAAAATCTAAAGTAAGTGATTTTTGATAAAAATACAAAACTCCCAAAACTTTCAACCATTTAAATAGAAGGCTGTGACGTGACGTCCCTTAGTTCTTTCCATTTAAATCAGATGATATAAAATCTAATATTACACAATAATTTTAAATATTCTATAATTTTCTAAAAATTTTAAAAAAAAAAAAACAGTTAACGATAGTTAGTCTGAATTTTGATGAACTTTAAATATTAACAAAGAAATTCCCCCCTGCCCCGGGAAAATTTTTTTAAATGCTTTGGGCCTTCCATACACCTTTAAACTTCCCTTGGTTTGTGCCACTATTTAGCCTTGGAGTGCTCGGGCAAAAAAATTTAGATTGAGATCCCAATAAGTGATAATGGATTTAAAAGGGTTTTTCAGCGATATTGATCGGCAAAACATACGGGATTTGATAAAGGTGTTAACAATGGACGAATAGTAAAAAAAATATATTGGAAATTAATTTAGTAGATCCATAATTTAGAACAAATTTATATAAAAAAAATTGATATTAAAAAAACCCTTTTAAAAAAAAAAGTATGTTTTAACTAACTACCCAAACGGAAAAGTGTACTGTCTCTTCTTTAAGGATTTATCACGTCTATATTATCGTCGAAATACAATTGGGGAAAAAAAAAAAACCGCTTTAACTAACCAAAACCCAACTATGACCGACCAGAACTAAGGGCTTTGGATTTGTTTTAAATTTTCCCCCACGTAAAAGTTATTAACAAAATTTTAATAATTTTCAGTATGGTATTCATTTGGTTGGTTATTTGGGTCATCACAATGGTAAAAAGGGAAGAAATAAAAAAACAAAAATTGATTAAATAATTCAGTGTACGAAGCGAGAATATTTCATGCAAATTTTCTGAAGTGTACGAAACTAGGAAATTTTTAAAAAAAAATAAAATTGTTTTTTTTATAAATGTAAAAACATAAAGGCATGAAATTGGGTATATGTTTATATTTTCAAAAGGCTCTTTTTAAAAAAATAATTTGTAATCATCTGCTCCCCGGGAAAAGGGTTAAAGTCTGCAACTTGTATTTTTTTGGGGGAAAAAACTTTGCAAAAATTTTTTTATAAAAAACTACTGAGGGTTGTAAATTTTAGTCCTTTCCAATAGTAGCATATGATTACAAATAAAAAAAAGGAAACTGAAAAAACCGAATTTTTTTATAGATAGTAACTTTATATTTTTAGCAAGTATATATGTATATATATATATATATATATATATATATATATATATATATATATATATATATATATATATATATATAAAAAGGGGAAATTTTTTTTTTTCAGAAAAAATTACACATAAAATTAGTTATAATCCCAAGCAATTGTTGAGCTGTGTACTTAAAAAAGAAAAAAAAGGTTGTTAAATTTTTGTACCAAATTTAATGCCCTAATAAAAATTTTTTTTTTTTTACTCAGTTTTTTGGGCTTTTGGGGGAAAATTTAAATTTTGTTTATTTTTTTAAAAAAAAGTGTTCTTTTTTAATTTTCAAAAAAAATGGTATTGTCAGAGAGGGAAACCCTTTTGAAGTCTTGATTTTTTTGGGGGAAATGGGGGGGACAAATTTAGTCAAAGGGGTTTTTATTTAATGCAAAAATCCAAAAAAAAATTTTTTTAAGCTGGGGGAAAAATTTTTAAAAAAAAATTAAGAACATGGCAGAAAAGGGTTTTTTGGGCCCAGAAGGGGGGCCACAGTTTTAGAGGGACAAAAAAAATTTGGGGACATTGCCGTATCTCTGCAGGAATTTTTGTCAACGGTTTCATTACCCCAAAAAAAATTTTTCCGGTCTAAACGAAAGGATTGGAAGGTTTTTAAAAACAAAAAAATACCACTATAAAGGTATATCTTGTCCAAAAGCTCTTGGAAGATGACGGGGGCAGGCGTTTGCAATTTTGTGAGGAAACAATAAGGCGATGTGAGAAAAATGGGGGTTTTCCCCCCGAACATACTCTTTGCGGACGAAGCTATTTTTTATTTAAATGGAGTAGTTAACAGGCACAATTATCGATTCGGGAGTCAGGAAAACCCACACTGGATATGCAAAGTCATACGCAGCGTCCTCAGAAAGAAAAATGATGGGCAGACATCATCAACAACAGAATATTAGGGCCTTTTTTTTTTTGGGGGGAAAACCCTTTTACAGCTGCATGCTACTAAGACTTTTTACGCTTTGCATTATCCCTTTGCTTTAGCTGTTATGTTTCCCAATGAAGCAGATCCAGATATCCCCACTGAAATTTTTTGGTTTCCCCAACAGGACCACCCCCGGGGGGGCCTGCCAAGGAGGGTGGAGGGTATTTTCAACATCTGTTAGGGTTAATTCACCCGTAGAGAGCACAAAAAGGGGAGGTTTTTTTAATTTTTTTTTTTTTTAAAGATTTTTTTTTTTTTTTGGGGGCCACATAATTTAAAAAAAAAGGAAAGGGGGACGGTCAGATTCCAAATTTTACGAGCTTTTCAATGAGCCTATACACGACATAGGTTTTTTTTTTATTTTTGGGGCATCCAAAGGGGATGCAAGTACTAACGTACCGTGGGGTTTTTTTTTGAAAAAAAAAATTTGGGGGGGGGTTTCAGCTAAGGGGTTTGGAAAAAAAAAAAATTTTTTCCAAAAAAATTCGTAAAATTTAAAATCAATTGATTTTTCAGCGTTCTTTTCCTAAGTTAGTTACTGGTTAAAAATATATTAATTTTATTCCGGGGGTTTTTTGGGGGCCCCGTTTTTTTTTATATATATATATATATATATATATATATATATATATATATATATATATATATATATATATATATATATATATATATATATATAAAGATCGAAGGATTTGATTGTTGAATAATTTTTTTTTATTAAATTTTTTAATTTTTCCCCCAAAGGGGGAAAAAGGGGGGACAAGTCTGTATTGAACTTCATCATTTCTGGAATTTTGAATTATGAAAATTGGTATTTAGGCTTTTAACTATAATTGAAAATAATCTATTTTAATATTTTTTAGATTACCTGTTGGGGAGGTTAAAATGGGGGTAAAAGTTATATGTACAGGAAAAATTTTTTTTTAAGTTGTAAATATGGGAGGGGAAAAAATTTACCCGATTAGAAAAATAAAAAAAACTTTTTTTATGAAAGGATTTAGGAAAAAACCCCCCCAAAAAAAGGGGGGGGAAAGAGGACGGGGTGAAAGCTTGTGTATAACTCATTTTTGGATTCAGAAATATGAAAATTGTTATGTAGGTTATTAATTACGATTAAAATTTATCTATTTTTACATTTTTAAGATTGGAAGTTTAAAATGGATATGACAGTTTGTATTAAAAATCGTTATATTTTAAAGTTGTTAATATGGGACTTGATAATTAGGTTTTTTTAACCTTGTATTTTTGTATTTAGAAGTAAAAAAATTGGTATGTAGGCTATTAATTATAATTACAAATGTTCTGTTAATTTTTTTTAAATTCCCCCCCCTTTTTTGGGGTAAGGGTTAAATTTTGGGGAAAAAATTTTTTTGGTTTAAAAAAAACTTTTTTTTTTAATGGAAAAAAAGGGGGAGTTTTTTGGATTAGGCTTTAAATTACCCAAAAAAATAGAAAATGGTAATATTTTTGGAATTTCATCCCTCGAGTGGAAAAAAGGGGGGGATGAAACTTTTTATGAGAAATAAGTACTAAATTATTTGTAAATGCCATTTATATTATAGAAAATGATAAAAAATAAAAAAACGATAAAATAATAATTTTCAATCGCAAGATACCTGAGGACAGACGTCGTTGACGCACTTATCAAATGTATGAGAACGAGGAAAAAACAGCTAAAATCGAGTAGTTCACGCAGGGGAAGCCGAATTCGAAATGGGGGGTTGTAAAGGGGGAATTTTGGGGGGGAAAAAAAAATAAAATATTATTAATTATAGGCACATGATTTTTAAATAAAATTGAGCAAATTTTTCAATGATTTGTATCATCAACCCTTTTTAATTCGGGGAAATAATATTTTAATTTAAGGTTCTGACACAAAAACATAATTTACTAATAAAAGATCTATTGCTGCAGTACCATAATTACAATTTCCTTTCTATAAATTTGTTTCTACCTAAATTTATATAAATGACTTGATCAGCGAGGATCGGAGATGATGATTTATGAATAGTTTCCAATAATCGGGGACGCAAGTAAAAGTGTTTTTTTTTTCAGTGATTGTATGCAACGTTGTTTATGTGACTTTAAAAATTTAAATTATTAAATAAAAATATTTTAAAGTATTTTTAGGATTATTTTTAAAAGGGGGAAAAAAAAACCCTTTTAAATCAAAAATTTAATTTTTGGGGGGAAAAAAAATTCAAAAGTTTAAAAACCTAAATTAAAAATTTAAAAAATAATATTTAAATATTTATAAAAAAAAATTAATATTTTTTTTTTTTTTAATTTTTAAAAAAAAAAATTTAAATTAATTTTTTTAATTAAAAATTTTGGGGGAAAAATTAAAAATTTCCCCCAAAATTTTTTTTTTTTAAATTTAGAGAAAAAAAAATTTTTTTAAAAATTTAAATTTTTTGGGACTATAATAAAATTTTAAAAAAATTTTTAAAAATTATATTAAAAATTTTTAAAATTTTTTTTTTGAAATTTTTTTAAATTTTTTTTTTAATTTTTTAAAAAAATTTTAAATTTAAAAAGGGAAAAAATTAAATTTAAAAAAAGATTAAAAAAAATTTTTAAAAAAATTTTAAAAAAATTTTTTTTTTTAAAATAAAAATTTAATTTATATTAAATAAAAAATAATTTAATATATATATATATATATATATATATATATATATATATATATATATATATATATATATATATATATATATATATATATATATATATATATATTAAATTCATTTTTGATACACTCGTATAACATTGGAGGGTATTTATTATTATTACAAAAGGTTAATATCCTAAAATTTTATTTTTATTTTTAAAATAATATTCATGTAGTAATAAGGCTTGTTTTTTTATATACATATTTTTTGACTCACACAGTATAGTAATTGTAAGGTTTTTTAATAACTATATATAAATATATATTAATCATAAAAACATTTTTTTTTCCAATTGCAAAAATAACATCTATAATTAATCTTATATTTAATTTTTTGTTCAATTAACATATATTTTTTTGTAATACTCTGTATATATTTTTAATATACTATTAAACTGCCGTTTAATATATATTTTCTTTTATTTTTTTAAAATATTGTAATCAGGAAAAGATCTTTAGCACATTTTTTGTATTTTTAGTGTTTTTCAATTTTGATACGCGCCATTTTGGATCCGCCATCTTGGGGGAAAACCCCCCCTTTGGGGGTTTAAAACCCAAATTTTTTTTCGGATTCGCGATAACTGACCACGAAAACCCCTAAGTAAAATATTTTATTGATATTCCCCGTATTTTAAGTGTTTTTTTTTTTTTGGGGGATTGTCATTTGGAATCCGCCATCTTGGATTTTAAGTTTTTCAAATTTCGACCTCATATTCGTGATGGGTGACCCCGAAAACTTCCGAGTAACAATATATAGGCCAAAATATTGAGTAGAAATGTGCTTTACTCGAAAACTCAAAATTTTAGTTGCCACTTTTTTAAGCTGGGACAGAATCAGTGTTGCCAACCGTACGGTAATTACCGTACCTGTACGGTAATATGAACCAAGATACGGTATACGGTAATAAGGCCCCCACCGTACGCAAATATATGCTAATTTACAAGATTTAAAAAAACGATAAAAATTTTGGGGGCATCGTCCGATAATTTTTTCAATGGTCTGTCTCTGAGGCTTGTGCCATTATTTTGTTTATCAGGTAGAAAGCAAAGGATACTTTTAAATGGCATTTAAAATAATATAGGAATTTGGCGAAAAATACGGTAATTTGGATTATCGGTACGGTAAATCGACGAGAAAA